>CAVLYT010000016.1:10000-27500 GCA_963675405.1 Cosmorhoe ocellata
AAAAATTTCTGAGTTCTGTTTCCTCAGGGCGGTGATAACGTCTTCGTCGGTGTTGTGTTTCAGCACGCTCCTGAGGATAACCATGGGATCTTTGTTTTTCAGGTCTTCAACATTCAGTTCTTCTGCCCCTTTTAGTTTTTCTGTAAATCTTCTCTTTTCTTCTTCTGTTCTACAGCCTACTATGATTTTCCTGTCCTTCGCCTTCCTTATTTTCTCGACAACTATACCTCCTTCCTTCGCATTTATGACACTTCTAATCCTTTCCAGTACTTGTTCTCCCGTTTCCATTTCGTCCCTTGCAGAGATGACTACCGAGTGCAACGCGGTCTGCTCCGGAGCCAGGGTTCTGGTGGGAGCTGCTGCTACACTCGCGTAGGTCTGTCTCTGCAGGGATTCCTGTTGCTTTTCCATGCTTTCCTTTAGACTTTCCATCTTTTCGTTGCTCTCTTTCATAAGTCTAGTATGCTCTTCTATTCTTTCTATCAACTCTCTATTTTCCTTTCTTTCTGTCCTTTGTTCCTTCGTTATCACCTTTGGCGTATTGTCCTCCGATTCCATTTCGTCCTCCATTATTTGCGGTTTGCTGGGTTTGGCTGACTCTGACTCTTTGACCAGTTGGTAGAGTCTGTCCACTGCCAGTAGAACCTCTGTTTTGATCTCCGTTTTGAGATTTCGTGAGTTCCCAAGGTGTTGTTTCGCTTTGAGTAAGCAGGCTCTTGCCTCGGTGAGCCTGTCTGCGTACTTTTTTGTTGGCCTAATTGGGCTCACGATAATCTCTACGGATGGTCTGCGTGATGTTGTTGGTTTGCTAGGCGGTTTTATCTTTGGAGGTTCTACCGACTTGGCTATTTTTGGTGGGCTCTGGAGTTTTCTGTTGGTGTCCTGTTGTCCGGACTCCCACTCTCCGATACTTTTTCGAACGTTGGACTGGTTTGTTCTTCCCGTTTGCGGTGCTGTCTCTATTTCGAAGGTCGTGTTCCCCGTTGTCGCTGCTATGGACTCTTCATCCGGGCTCTGCCCCACTTTTACGGGTGTCCGATACATTTTAAATCAGTCAGAGGGCTTATCTTGTCTAATTTGTTAATTTGTAAAGAATATAGACAGGTGCGTAATTTTTTAACTAAATATCTAATCAACGTAAGTTTGTAAAAGTTGTAAATAATATTATATTATAGTGAAGTTTTTATATCTACTTATTTCTATGTCTTAAACTAACACCCTATCTCTTTTTTGTTTCAGGCTTGCTGCGACCGCCGGTCAACGGTGTACAGGTAAGTATTTTGATGTGGTTTACTAATTATTGTTTCCTTTGTTTCAGGTTCGTCGGGCCGGCTGCAGTTGTGCGTGCAATTCGTGAGTTCAACAAGCGAGAAAGTATGAGAGTAAGTCTTTTAAATGGAAAGAGTCAAGTTGTAGATATATACTAGCGTCTTATAATATATTGTACCTCGGTACCGTAAAACTAAACTTTGTCTAGTTTGTCTAAACTTATATAAATTATATCTAGGTAGTTTTTGTAGCTACTTTAGTCAATTTGTGGAAATATTATAAAGGATGAGTAGGCTTATCTATAAATGTCAATATTCTAATTATATAGTACCTTGGTACCTTAAAAACTAGAACTTATAGCTAAAATATTGAAATTACTCAATAAATCGAGTATGTTGTCCCCTAGTCACATAAAATCTAGGTAAAATAGGTCCTAATAAATAGTAGAGGAGGCCCCCAGGGCCGTCCGTCACAAAAAGTCACTAAAAGTTGCCGAAAATCGAGTTTCAAAGTTTCAGATGACCAGAATTGGACCGGAATTCACTTCAGTGAACGGGACCGGGTGGGTGGGCGGGCGATTTTTTGATTTTCTATGTGCTAATTGTTCCCTTTTTGTTACAGGTGCTTGCAGGGGTGCTGAAGGGCAGCGTTTTAGGTGCAGCAGAGGAAGAATCCACACGATAGAAAATTTTTTATGAATTTATTTAGTGTCAAAACTTTAGAAAATCTCTAAGTTAGGGTCCAAAATGCACAAAACTGTGAAAAATAAGTGACCGGTGGGTCTCGCTAGTAGTTTTTCAGCGTTTGCGACACAGTAGGTACAATCTTGGTCCACTAAAAGTGTTACTTTGAAAAATTTAATATGTAATTTCAATATTGTATGGGGAAATACCGATCAGGTATGAAGACTTTTTGAAAACTGTTAAGGCAATCTTTTGATTTTCTATGTGCTAATTGTTCCCTTTTTGTTACAGGTGCTTGCAGGGGTGCTGAAGGGCAGCGTTTTAGGTGCAGCAGAGGAAGAATCCACACGATAGAAAATTTTTTATGAATTTATTTAGTGTCAAAACTTTAGAAAATCTCTAAGTTAGGGTCCAAAATGCACAAAACTGTGAAAAATAAGTGACCGGTGGGTCTCGCTAGTAGTTTTTCAGCGTTTGCGACACAGTAGGTACAATCTTGGTCCACTAAAAGTGTTACTTTGAAAAATTTAATATGTAATTTCAATATTGTATGGGGAAATACCGATCAGGTATGAAGACTTTTTGAAAACTGTTAAGGCAATCTTTTGATTTTCTATGTGCTAATTGTTCCCTTTTTGTTACAGGTGCTTGCAGGGGTGCTGAAGGGCAGCGTTTTAGGTGCAGCAGAGGAAGAATCCACACGATAGAAAATTTTTTATGAATTTATTTAGTGTCAAAACTTTAGAAAATCTCTAAGTTAGGGTCCAAAATGCACAAAACTGTGAAAAATAAGTGACCGGTGGGTCTCGCTAGTAGTTTTTCAGCGTTTGCGACACAGTAGGTACAATCTTGGTCCACTAAAAGTGTTACTTTGAAAAATTTAATATGTAATTTCAATATTGTATGGGGAAATACCGATCAGGTATGAAGACTTTTTGAAAACTGTTAAGGCAATCTTTTGATTTTCTATGTGCTAATTGTTCCCTTTTTGTTACAGGTGCTTGCAGGGGTGCTGAAGGGCAGCGTTTTAGGTGCAGCAGAGGAAGAATCCACACGATAGAAAATTTTTTATGAATTTATTTAGTGTCAAAACTTTAGAAAATCTCTAAGTTAGGGTCCAAAATGCACAAAACTGTGAAAAATAAGTGACCGGTGGGTCTCGCTAGTAGTTTTTCAGCGTTTGCGACACAGTAGGTACAATCTTGGTCCACTAAAAGTGTTACTTTGAAAAATTTAATATGTAATTTCAATATTGTATGGGGAAATACCGATCAGGTATGAAGACTTTTTGAAAACTGTTAAGGCAATCTTTTGATTTTCTATGTGCTAATTGTTCCCTTTTTGTTACAGGTGCTTGCAGGGGTGCTGAAGGGCAGCGTTTTAGGTGCAGCAGAGGAAGAATCCACACGATAGAAAATTTTTTATGAATTTATTTAGTGTCAAAACTTTAGAAAATCTCTAAGTTAGGGTCCAAAATGCACAAAACTGTGAAAAATAAGTGACCGGTGGGTCTCGCTAGTAGTTTTTCAGCGTTTGCGACACAGTAGGTACAATCTTGGTCCACTAAAAGTGTTACTTTGAAAAATTTAATATGTAATTTCAATATTGTATGGGGAAATACCGATCAGGTATGAAGACTTTTTGAAAACTGTTAAGGCAATCTTTTGATTTTCTATGTGCTAATTGTTCCCTTTTTGTTACAGGTGCTTGCAGGGGTGCTGAAGGGCAGCGTTTTAGGTGCAGCAGAGGAAGAATCCACACGATAGAAATTTTTTTATGAATTTATTTAGTGTCAAAACTTTAGAAAATCTCTAAGTTAGGGTCCAAAATGCACAAAACTGTGAAAAATAAGTGACCGGTGGGTCTCGCTAGTAGTTTTTCAGCGTTTGCGACACAGTAGGTACAATCTTGGTCCACTAAAAGTGTTACTTTGAAAAATTTAATATGTAATTTCAATATTGTATGGGGAAATACCGATCAGGTATGAAGACTTTTTGAAAACTGTTAAGGCAATCTTTTGATTTTCTATGTGCTAATTGTTCCCTTTTTGTTACAGGTGCTTGCAGGGGTGCTGAAGGGCAGCGTTTTAGGTGCAGCAGAGGAAGAATCCACACGATAGAAAATTTTTTATGAATTTATTTAGTGTCAAAACTTTAGAAAATCTCTAAGTTAGGGTCCAAAATGCACAAAACTGTGAAAAATAAGTGACCGGTGGGTCTCGCTAGTAGTTTTTCAGCGTTTGCGACACAGTAGGTACAATCTTGGTCCACTAAAAGTGTTACTTTGAAAAATTTAATATGTAATTTCAATATTGTATGGGGAAATACCGATCAGGTATGAAGACTTTTTGAAAACTGTTAAGGCAATCTTTTGATTTTCTATGTGCTAATTGTTCCCTTTTTGTTACAGGTGCTTGCAGGGGTGCTGAAGGGCAGCGTTTTAGGTGCAGCAGAGGAAGAATCCACACGATAGAAAATTTTTTATGAATTTATTTAGTGTCAAAACTTTAGAAAATCTCTAAGTTAGGGTCCAAAATGCACAAAACTGTGAAAAATAAGTGACCGGTGGGTCTCGCTAGTAGTTTTTCAGCGTTTGCGACACAGTAGGTACAATCTTGGTCCACTAAAAGTGTTACTTTGAAAAATTTAATATGTAATTTCAATGGGTTAGGTTAGGTTAGGTTAGGTTAGGTTAGGTTAGGTTAGGTTAGGTTAGGTTAGGTTAGGTTAGGTTAGGTTAGGTTAGGTTAGGTTAGGTTAGGTTAGGTTAGGTTAGGTTAGGTTAGGTTAGGTTAGGTTAGGTTAGGTTAGGTTAGGTTAGGTTAGGTTAGGTTAGGTTAGGTTAGGTTAGGTTAGGTTAGGTTAGGTTAGGTTAGGTTAGGTTAGGTTAGGTTAGGTTAGGTTAGGTTAGGTTAGGTTAGGTTAGGTTAGGTTAGGTTAGGTTAGGTTAGGTTAGGTTAGGTTAGGTTAGGTTAGGTTAGGTTAGGTTAGGTTAGGTTAGGTTAGGTTAGGTTAGGTTAGGTTAGGTTAGGTTAGGTTAGGTTAGGTTAGGTTAGGTTAGGTTAGGTTAGGTTAGGTTAGGTTAGGTTAGGTTAGGTTAGGTTAGGTTAGGTTAGGTTAGGTTAGGTTAGGTTAGGTTAGGTTAGGTTAGGTTAGGTTAGGTTAGGTTAGGTTAGGTTAGGTTAGGTTAGGTTAGGTTAGGTTAGGTTAGGTTAGGTTAGGTTAGGTTAGGTTAGGTTAGGTTAGGTTAGGTTAGGTTAGGTTAGGTTAGGTTAGGTTAGGTTAGGTTAGGTTAGGTTAGGTTAGGTTAGGTTAGGTTAGGTTAGGTTAGGTTAGGTTAGGTTAGGTTAGGTTAGGTTAGGTTAGGTTAGGTTAGGTTAGGTTAGGTTAGGTTAGGTTAGGTTAGGTTAGGTTAGGTTAGGTTAGGTTAGGTTAGGTTAGGTTAGGTTAGGTTAGGTTAGGTTAGGTTAGGTTAGGTTAGGTTAGGTTAGGTTAGGTTAGGTTAGGTTAGGTTAGGTTAGGTTAGGTTAGGTTAGGTTAGGTTAGGTTAGGTTAGGTTAGGTTAGGTTAGGTTAGGTTAGGTTAGGTTAGGTTAGGTTAGGTTAGGTTAGGTTAGGTTAGGTTAGGTTAGGTTAGGTTAGGTTAGGTTAGGTTAGGTTAGGTTAGGTTAGGTTAGGTTAGGTTAGGTTAGGTTAGGTTAGGTTAGGTTAGGTTAGGTTAGGTTAGGTTAGGTTAGGTTAGGTTAGGTTAGGTTAGGTTAGGTTAGGTTAGGTTAGGTTAGGTTAGGTTAGGTTAGGTTAGGTTAGGTTAGGTTAGGTTAGGTTAGGTTAGGTTAGGTTAGGTTAGGTTAGGTTAGGTTAGGTTAGGTTAGGTTAGGTTAGGTTAGGTTAGGTTAGGTTAGGTTAGGTTAGGTTAGGTTAGGTTAGGTTAGGTTAGGTTAGGTTAGGTTAGGTTAGGTTAGGTTAGGTTAGGTTAGGTTAGGTTAGGTTAGGTTAGGTTAGGTTAGGTTAGGTTAGGTTAGGTTAGGTTAGGTTAGGTTAGGTTAGGTTAGGTTAGGTTAGGTTAGGTTAGGTTAGGTTAGGTTAGGTTAGGTTAGGTTAGGTTAGGTTAGGTTAGGTTAGGTTAGGTTAGGTTAGGTTAGGTTAGGTTAGGTTAGGTTAGGTTAGGTTAGGTTAGGTTAGGTTAGGTTAGGTTAGGTTAGGTTAGGTTAGGTTAGGTTAGGTTAGGTTAGGTTAGGTTAGGTTAGGTTAGGTTAGGTTAGGTTAGGTTAGGTTAGGTTAGGTTAGGTTAGGTTAGGTTAGGTTAGGTTAGGTTAGGTTAGGTTAGGTTAGGTTAGGTTAGGTTAGGTTAGGTTAGGTTAGGTTAGGTTAGGTTAGGTTAGGTTAGGTTAGGTTAGGTTAGGTTAGGTTAGGTTAGGTTAGGTTAGGTTAGGTTAGGTTAGGTTAGGTTAGGTTAGGTTAGGTTAGGTTAGGTTAGGTTAGGTTAGGTTAGGTTAGGTTAGGTTAGGTTAGGTTAGGTTAGGTTAGGTTAGGTTAGGTTAGGTTAGGTTAGGTTAGGTTAGGTTAGGTTAGGTTAGGTTAGGTTAGGTTAGGTTAGGTTAGGTTAGGTTAGGTTAGGTTAGGTTAGGTTAGGTTAGGTTAGGTTAGGTTAGGTTAGGTTAGGTTAGGTTAGGTTAGGTTAGGTTAGGTTAGGTTAGGTTAGGTTAGGTTAGGTTAGGTTAGGTTAGGTTAGGTTAGGTTAGGTTAGGTTAGGTTAGGTTAGGTTAGGTTAGGTTAGGTTAGGTTAGGTTAGGTTAGGTTAGGTTAGGTTAGGTTAGGTTAGGTTAGGTTAGGTTAGGTTAGGTTAGGTTAGGTTAGGTTAGGTTAGGTTAGGTTAGGTTAGGTTAGGTTAGGTTAGGTTAGGTTAGGTTAGGTTAGGTTAGGTTAGGTTAGGTTAGGTTAGGTTAGGTTAGGTTAGGTTAGGTTAGGTTAGGTTAGGTTAGGTTAGGTTAGGTTAGGTTAGGTTAGGTTAGGTTAGGTTAGGTTAGGTTAGGTTAGGTTAGGTTAGGTTAGGTTAGGTTAGGTTAGGTTAGGTTAGGTTAGGTTAGGTTAGGTTAGGTTAGGTTAGGTTAGGTTAGGTTAGGTTAGGTTAGGTTAGGTTAGGTTAGGTTAGGTTAGGTTAGGTTAGGTTAGGTTAGGTTAGGTTAGGTTAGGTTAGGTTAGGTTAGGTTAGGTTAGGTTAGGTTAGGTTAGGTTAGGTTAGGTTAGGTTAGGTTAGGTTAGGTTAGGTTAGGTTAGGTTAGGTTAGGTTAGGTTAGGTTAGGTTAGGTTAGGTTAGGTTAGGTTAGGTTAGGTTAGGTTAGGTTAGGTTAGGTTAGGTTAGGTTAGGTTAGGTTAGGTTAGGTTAGGTTAGGTTAGGTTAGGTTAGGTTAGGTTAGGTTAGGTTAGGTTAGGTTAGGTTAGGTTAGGTTAGGTTAGGTTAGGTTAGGTTAGGTTAGGTTAGGTTAGGTTAGGTTAGGTTAGGTTAGGTTAGGTTAGGTTAGGTTAGGTTAGGTTAGGTTAGGTTAGGTTAGGTTAGGTTAGGTTAGGTTAGGTTAGGTTAGGTTAGGTTAGGTTAGGTTAGGTTAGGTTAGGTTAGGTTAGGTTAGGTTAGGTTAGGTTAGGTTAGGTTAGGTTAGGTTAGGTTAGGTTAGGTTAGGTTAGGTTAGGTTAGGTTAGGTTAGGTTAGGTTAGGTTAGGTTAGGTTAGGTTAGGTTAGGTTAGGTTAGGTTAGGTTAGGTTAGGTTAGGTTAGGTTAGGTTAGGTTAGGTTAGGTTAGGTTAGGTTAGGTTAGGTTAGGTTAGGTTAGGTTAGGTTAGGTTAGGTTAGGTTAGGTTAGGTTAGGTTAGGTTAGGTTAGGTTAGGTTAGGTTAGGTTAGGTTAGGTTAGGTTAGGTTAGGTTAGGTTAGGTTAGGTTAGGTTAGGTTAGGTTAGGTTAGGTTAGGTTAGGTTAGGTTAGGTTAGGTTAGGTTAGGTTAGGTTAGGTTAGGTTAGGTTAGGTTAGGTTAGGTTAGGTTAGGTTAGGTTAGGTTAGGTTAGGTTAGGTTAGGTTAGGTTAGGTTAGGTTAGGTTAGGTTAGGTTAGGTTAGGTTAGGTTAGGTTAGGTTAGGTTAGGTTAGGTTAGGTTAGGTTAGGTTAGGTTAGGTTAGGTTAGGTTAGGTTAGGTTAGGTTAGGTTAGGTTAGGTTAGGTTAGGTTAGGTTAGGTTAGGTTAGGTTAGGTTAGGTTAGGTTAGGTTAGGTTAGGTTAGGTTAGGTTAGGTTAGGTTAGGTTAGGTTAGGTTAGGTTAGGTTAGGTTAGGTTAGGTTAGGTTAGGTTAGGTTAGGTTAGGTTAGGTTAGGTTAGGTTAGGTTAGGTTAGGTTAGGTTAGGTTAGGTTAGGTTAGGTTAGGTTAGGTTAGGTTAGGTTAGGTTAGGTTAGGTTAGGTTAGGTTAGGTTAGGTTAGGTTAGGTTAGGTTAGGTTAGGTTAGGTTAGGTTAGGTTAGGTTAGGTTAGGTTAGGTTAGGTTAGGTTAGGTTAGGTTAGGTTAGGTTAGGTTAGGTTAGGTTAGGTTAGGTTAGGTTAGGTTAGGTTAGGTTAGGTTAGGTTAGGTTAGGTTAGGTTAGGTTAGGTTAGGTTAGGTTAGGTTAGGTTAGGTTAGGTTAGGTTAGGTTAGGTTAGGTTAGGTTAGGTTAGGTTAGGTTAGGTTAGGTTAGGTTAGGTTAGGTTAGGTTAGGTTAGGTTAGGTTAGGTTAGGTTAGGTTAGGTTAGGTTAGGTTAGGTTAGGTTAGGTTAGGTTAGGTTAGGTTAGGTTAGGTTAGGTTAGGTTAGGTTAGGTTAGGTTAGGTTAGGTTAGGTTAGGTTAGGTTAGGTTAGGTTAGGTTAGGTTAGGTTAGGTTAGGTTAGGTTAGGTTAGGTTAGGTTAGGTTAGGTTAGGTTAGGTTAGGTTAGGTTAGGTTAGGTTAGGTTAGGTTAGGTTAGGTTAGGTTAGGTTAGGTTAGGTTAGGTTAGGTTAGGTTAGGTTAGGTTAGGTTAGGTTAGGTTAGGTTAGGTTAGGTTAGGTTAGGTTAGGTTAGGTTAGGTTAGGTTAGGTTAGGTTAGGTTAGGTTAGGTTAGGTTAGGTTAGGTTAGGTTAGGTTAGGTTAGGTTAGGTTAGGTTAGGTTAGGTTAGGTTAGGTTAGGTTAGGTTAGGTTAGGTTAGGTTAGGTTAGGTTAGGTTAGGTTAGGTTAGGTTAGGTTAGGTTAGGTTAGGTTAGGTTAGGTTAGGTTAGGTTAGGTTAGGTTAGGTTAGGTTAGGTTAGGTTAGGTTAGGTTAGGTTAGGTTAGGTTAGGTTAGGTTAGGTTAGGTTAGGTTAGGTTAGGTTAGGTTAGGTTAGGTTAGGTTAGGTTAGGTTAGGTTAGGTTAGGTTAGGTTAGGTTAGGTTAGGTTAGGTTAGGTTAGGTTAGGTTAGGTTAGGTTAGGTTAGGTTAGGTTAGGTTAGGTTAGGTTAGGTTAGGTTAGGTTAGGTTAGGTTAGGTTAGGTTAGGTTAGGTTAGGTTAGGTTAGGTTAGGTTAGGTTAGGTTAGGTTAGGTTAGGTTAGGTTAGGTTAGGTTAGGTTAGGTTAGGTTAGGTTAGGTTAGGTTAGGTTAGGTTAGGTTAGGTTAGGTTAGGTTAGGTTAGGTTAGGTTAGGTTAGGTTAGGTTAGGTTAGGTTAGGTTAGGTTAGGTTAGGTTAGGTTAGGTTAGGTTAGGTTAGGTTAGGTTAGGTTAGGTTAGGTTAGGTTAGGTTAGGTTAGGTTAGGTTAGGTTAGGTTAGGTTAGGTTAGGTTAGGTTAGGTTAGGTTAGGTTAGGTTAGGTTAGGTTAGGTTAGGTTAGGTTAGGTTAGGTTAGGTTAGGTTAGGTTAGGTTAGGTTAGGTTAGGTTAGGTTAGGTTAGGTTAGGTTAGGTTAGGTTAGGTTAGGTTAGGTTAGGTTAGGTTAGGTTAGGTTAGGTTAGGTTAGGTTAGGTTAGGTTAGGTTAGGTTAGGTTAGGTTAGGTTAGGTTAGGTTAGGTTAGGTTAGGTTAGGTTAGGTTAGGTTAGGTTAGGTTAGGTTAGGTTAGGTTAGGTTAGGTTAGGTTAGGTTAGGTTAGGTTAGGTTAGGTTAGGTTAGGTTAGGTTAGGTTAGGTTAGGTTAGGTTAGGTTAGGTTAGGTTAGGTTAGGTTAGGTTAGGTTAGGTTAGGTTAGGTTAGGTTAGGTTAGGTTAGGTTAGGTTAGGTTAGGTTAGGTTAGGTTAGGTTAGGTTAGGTTAGGTTAGGTTAGGTTAGGTTAGGTTAGGTTAGGTTAGGTTAGGTTAGGTTAGGTTAGGTTAGGTTAGGTTAGGTTAGGTTAGGTTAGGTTAGGTTAGGTTAGGTTAGGTTAGGTTAGGTTAGGTTAGGTTAGGTTAGGTTAGGTTAGGTTAGGTTAGGTTAGGTTGGGGGACCCCCCACAGTGCTTGCGTCCACGTCGCGTCCCCTGGAAACGACTCAGTCTGACCACCGTAACGGAGTGGCAGACTGAGCTCGGCTAAAGTGCACTGTGCGTTGTAGAGCTTTATATGTCGGATCTACATCGAAAGCCGGAGGCTATGCCTAAGAAACTTGTGCGGGACGCCTCCGGGCGCTTCCAAAAAGGCCCTTCTCAGGGCCAACCCCAAGGCCCTTCTCAGGGCCAACCCCAAGGCCCTTCTCAGGGCCAACCCCAAGGCCCTTCTCAGGGCCAACTCCAAGGCCCTTCTCAGGGCCAAAGCGAACTCTGTGTTCCTGGCGCCCCCGATGTCCCTGTGGGTGGGAATAGGGTGGAGTCAGGCATGGAGCTCGTGTCTGTGGAGGCATCCAGTGGCGCGGAAGCCTCGGATAGGGAGAGTTACAGCCGAAAGCGGCTGTCTTCCTCGTTCTTCGTGCCCGGGTTCGGTTATTTGGACTCGGACGCGGAGACCGAGGAGAGGGCGGTCGCCAAGGTGCATTCGGCCAGGAGAGGAAGGGGGAAGACCACCAAGGTGGTCCCCTCCAGGGAGGAGTTTTTGAGGCCCTCACCGGTGCCATCGGTGGAGCTGGAGGATGTCCTGCGTAGCAGGAGGTATAAGAAGGGGCAGGCTGCTGCCGTCGTCGACCTTGCGTCTGACACCGGATGTGATTCCGATGCCACCGCAATGGTCGGCGACGTCAGCATCCTGAATGCTCAGGAATTGAGGGCACGAGCGGGCGAGGGGCTCGCCTGTGTTTTGGAAGTTGCCAGAAAGTCTGGCAACCTAAAGGGAGAATTTGTCGCTCGACTAAAGAGATCCGCCTCTACCATAAGGGAGGTGATTGAAGCTTTGGCGAGCAGGAGTGAAGCGGAGGAGACGCGTCGCCTTAGGGGTGAGAACGGCCGTCTGCGCCTAGAGGTCGAGTCCTGCAAGGCGGAGATTAAGGCGCTACGCCGGGGCTTCTCCGAGGCGAGGACGGAGGCCGCTGCTGCCACCACCGCTGCCGCTGCCGCTTCCAGTGCCTCTGGAACGGCTGCACCCCCAACCGTTCAGATGGGGGCTGAATTGGTGGAGGAGCTGAAGCGCTCCTTGACTGTCACGTTCGGGCAGATGTTGAATGCCCGACTGGCGGGGATCGAGGACCGGCTAATGCCCGAGCCGACGATTCGCCCACCACTGAGGGCAGATGCCAGGAAGGCGGTGCCAGCAACATCGCCACCAAAGCCGACGCCTGAGTCGACCCGCGTTCCCCCCTCTAAAGCGGGTAAGCGGGCTAATCCGGCCCCAAAGACTGCTGCCGCTCCCTCCGTGGCACCTGTTGCGGGTCCCTCCACGGTGACCCAAAGCTCGAGCGAGACTACTCCCCCCCCTACTGGCCCCCAGGCTGAGACCTGGGCGAAGGTGGTGGGGAGAAAAGGGAAGGGCAAGGGCAAGGGTAAGGTGAGCAAAGTGCCTCCGGCTGCTCCAGCTGCTGGTGCCTCTACCGCCACATTACCCAAGCCGAAGGCATCAGGGATCACGAAGGCGTCACTGAGGCCCGCCAAATCCGCGGCCGTCGTGCTGTCGCTGCAGCCAGAGGCCGTGGAGAGGGGGGTCACTTACAGTGATGCCCTCAAAGTAGCGCAAGAGAGGGTCGATCTCCGGGAGCTGGGGATTGACCAGGTGCGCTTCCGCCAGACGGCCACAGGAGCCAGGATGTTGGAGATTCCTGGCTCCGAAAGTGTGGAAAAGGCCGACAAGCTGGCGGAGAAGCTGCGTGGAGTCCTGTCCGACGTGGCCAACGTTGCCAGGCCCTTTAAATCCGTAGATCTGAGGATTACGGGCCTAGACGACTCAGCCACGAGGGACAGAGTGGCGGCGGCAGTCGCTGAGGCGGGAAGTTGCAGCGTGCAGCTCGTCAAGGCCGGGGAGATCCACCGCGGTTTTAGCGGCATCGGCTCCACCCTTGTCTCCTGCCCTGTTTCGGCAGCTAAAGTGCTGCTGGACAAGGGCAGACTTTTGATAGGATGGAGCTCGGTGCGAGTGGTGGCACTGGAGGCGCGGCCCATGCGCTGTTTCAGGTGCCTGGGTCTGGGGCATACGCGTCTCCAGTGTCCCGCCTCGGCCGACAGAGGTGACCTATGCTTCCGATGTGGGGGCACCGGTCACCAGGCGAGCAGCTGCGGGAGGGTCGATCCGCGCTGCGCTATATGCGCAGACTCGGGAAGGCCTTCCGGGCACGTAATGGGAGGACGCAAATGCGTCCCCCCAAAGACGAAGGGAAAGGCCTTTGGGACCCAGGCCACCCCCACGGCAGCAAATGCCGCCCCTGCCGAAGATCGCCATGGGGCGAGCGAGGAGGTTGAGATGGCTGACTAATGGATCAAGTCAGACATCACAACCTCCTCCAGACGAATCTGAACCACTGTGTCAGGGCCCAAGATCTGTTTATGCAGACCCTGGCGCAGTGGCAGATAGACGTGGCAGTTGCCGCGGAGCCGTACTACATTCCCCCCCACCATTACTGGGCAGGGGACCTGGACGGCTCCGTGGCCATTGTGGCAAGAGCGGGAGGCGGCTCACCATTCTCGGTCGAGGAGAGGGGCTCGGGATACGTGGTGGCCAAGTGGGGAGAATATGCTATTGTCGGTACATATTTCTCCCCCAATCGACCCACTGTGGAACTGGAGAGCTTTGTGGATCTCCTGACCACAGTGGTGAGAAGGCAAATGCCACGGCAGGTCCTTCTCCTGGGGGACCTGAACGCCAAGGCCAGGGACTGGGGCAACCCCTCCACTGACTCTCGCGGAGAGACTGTCAGGGAGTGGGCGATCCAAACAGGACTGACCCTGCTTAACAGAGGGTCGGCCCACACGTGCGTGCGGCAAAACGGGGGGTCTGTGGTGGATTTATCTTTCGCCACCCCGGCTGCCGCAGCACGTGTTCAGGCCTGGAGGGTGATGTCGGAGGTGGAGACTCTCTCGGACCACAAATACGTTAGGTTCGAGATGTCCACCTCCCACAATGGCAGAGGATCCCGGCGCGTAGTGAGGGCAGATTTCCCGCGCTGGACCATCAGTCGCCTCAATGCCGAATTGGCCAAGGAGGCGGCGATGGTACAGTCGTGGTTGGCCGCCCCCGCGCACCCGGAAGCGGATGTGGAAGCGGGCCTTTTCTGCGAGGCGGTGACGGCCATATGTGATGCGGCAATGCCGAGATCACGTCGCCGCCCAAATCGCAGAGAGGTCTACTGGTGGACCCAGGAGATCGCGGACCTCCGAGCCAAATGCTCGGATGCGCGGCGGCTCTACACCCGCTGCAGGAGGCGCCGTAGAGGCCGAACGAATGAGGAGCTGCCAGCTGAGGAGTTGGCGGCTGAACGCCAGCTGTATGTCTCCTATCTTGAGACCAAGAAGGAGCTGCAGCTGGCTATCGGCCGGGCCAAGTCAGCGGCCTTCGATGAGGCATTGGCGGAACTCGACAGGGACCCTTGGGGACGCCCGTATAGGGCCGCCCGAAAAAAGTTTCGGGGCCAGACATCCCCGGTTGCGGAGTCCATGGAGCCGGAGCTCCTGGGCAGGGTGCTGGAGGGGCTTTTTCCCGAAAATGACCCCAACCACACCCCTCCGACGATGACGCCGTCCCTTCCCGAGGAAGATCTGGACCTGGCTCTTATCCCACCGGTCTCAGACGTAGAGATGACGGTGGTAGTCGGTCGCCTACGAGGCAAAAGGACGGCACCGGGTCCAGACGGGATCCCAGGGCGGATCCTTGGGATCGCCCTGAAGGAGATGGGCGAGCGGCTTCGGGAACTGTTCGACGCCTGCCTTACGTCGGGACGGTTCCCGAAGCGGTGGAAAGACGGACGTTTGTGCCTGCTGCGGAAGGAGGGCCGAGCCGCTGACTCGCCTTCCGCATACAGGCCCATTGTGTTGCTGGATGATACGGGAAAGCTACTAGAGAGGGTGGTGGCTTCCCGTGTCATCCGGCATCTAGAGGGAACTGGGCCTGGACTCTCCGAGGCCCAGTACGGGTTCAGAGCGAGGCGATCTACAATAGACGCCTTGCTCTGGCTCAAAGAGTGGTCGCAGGACGCAGTCAGGGAGGGAAAAAAGGCGTTGGCTGTCTCGCTTGATATAGCCAACGCCTTTAATAGCCTGCCGCATGAAACGATACAGGAGGCTCTCCGTTATCACGGAGTGCCCCTGTATCTACGCAGGCTCTTGGCCGACTACCTCCAGGACCGCGAGGTCTTGGTGGAAGGACGCGATGGCCTGAGGCGCCGTCGAGTCTTCCGTGGAGTTCCGCAGGGGTCGGTATTGGGACCGCTCCTGTGGAACGTTGGTTACGACTGGGTGCTCCGTGGCACGCTTCCCGCAAATATGAGGGTTGCGTGTTACGCGGATGACACACTAGTCGTAGCCAAGGGAAGGGACCTAAGGGAGGCGGTGCGCTTGGCCACGGTGGCCACTACCATCGTGATCGGCCGCATACGCGCTTTGGGGCTGGAGGTGGCCCTTACCAAGACCGGGGCCCTATTATTCCATGGACCCCGGGGGGGACCCCCTCCGGGAACGCGGGTGGTACTGGACGGGGTTCCAGTACCTGTTGGGACCCGGATGAAGTATCTGGGTCTCATCATTGATGGAAGGTGGGCCTTCAAGGCTCATTTTGCCCAATTGGCCCCTAGAGTGGTGGGAGCCGCGGCTGCCTTAGGCAGGCTGCTGCCTAACGTGGGTGGCCCGAACGCCAACTGCCGTCGACTGTACTGCGGAGTAATCCGCAGTATGGCCCTGTACGGGGCACCCGTCTGGGTCGACGCCCTTGATCGCAATAACAAGACCCTGCTGCGACGTCCGCAGCGGGTCATTGTGACAAGGGCGATACGAGGATACCGGACGGTGTCCTGGACGGCAGGATGTGTGCTGGCCGGAGACCCCCCCTGGGAGCTCCAAGCGGAAATCCTCGCCGAAGTATACCACTTCGTGGCGGGGAGGAGGTCGCAGGGAGCATCCCCAGCGTGGGAGGAGGTCGCGCACATGCGGCGTGAGGCGAGGGCTGCCCTTCTGCAGCGCTGGGAGGAGGACCTGGCTCCACCGGTCCCTGGGCAGTGGACGGTGGAAGCCATCCGCCCGTTTCTCGGGAGGTGGATGGAGCGGCGACTGGGGTCGCTGACTTTCCGATTGGTGCAGGTGATTTCCGGACACGGGTGTTTCGGAAAGTACCTGCACCAAATCGCGAGACGGGAGCCGACTCCAGTCTGCCACGAATGTGGGGCGTCGGAGGACACGGCGCTCCACACATTGGAGGCATGCGCCGCATGGGGCCCCATGCGGCATGAACTAACGGCCGTAATCGGACCGGATCTCTCGCTGCCGAGCGTGGTAAACGCCATGCTCGGCAGCCAAAGATGCTGGCAGGCAGTGACCTCCTTCTGCGAAGCGGTCATGGCGCAGAAGGAGGAATCGGAGAGGGCCAGAGAGGTGGACGCGCGGTCGGAGGAGATCCGCAGGAGACGGACGGGAGAGCGAAGGAGGCGGTTTGCCCGCCTCTTCGACCCTCCATAGTAGGGCCACGGTCGGAGAGTCGGGGGACTCTCCGCCGTCTTGCACGGCCCTACATGTCGGTGGGGTGATTCTGGTGAGCGGAGTCACCCCTCCAAAGGCCGAGGCCTAAAGGCCAATCGCCGGGGTAAGGTGGTGAATGCTAACGCGACCCCATCTTACCCCACCTTGGCGAAGGAGTGCTCACGGGAGGGTTTTTAGTGGGTTCGAGCCCCACACAAACCCCTCCGCCACCCCCGTGGCGAAGGGGCAGTGCGAAGGCATTTTCCCTCCCTAAAAAAAAAAAAAAAAAAAAAAAAAAAAGGTTAGGTTAGGTTAGGTTAGGTTAGGTTAGGTTAGGTTAGGTTAGGTTAGGTTAGGTTAGGTTAGGTTAGGTTAGGTTAGGTTAGGTTAGGTTAGGTTAGGTTAGGTTAGGTTAGGTTAGGTTAGGTTAGGTTAGGTTAGGTTAGGTTAGGTTAGGTTAGGTTAGGTTAGGTTAGGTTAGGTTAGGTTAGGTTAGGTTAGGTTAGGTTAGGTTAGGTTAGGTTAGGTTAGGTTAGGTTAGGTTAGGTTAGGTTAGGTTAGGTTAGGTTAGGTTAGGTTAGGTTAGGTTAGGTTAGGTTAGGTTAGGTTAGGTTAGGTTAGGTTAGGTTAGGTTAGGTTAGGTTAGGTTAGGTTAGGTTAGGTTAGGTTAGGTTAGGTTAGGTTAGGTTAGGTTAGGTTAGGTTAGGTTAGGTTAGGTTAGGTTAGGTTAGGTTAGGTTAGGTTAGGTTAGGTTAGGTTAGGTTAGGTTAGGTTAGGTTAGGTTAGGTTAGGTTAGGTTAGGTTAGGTTAGGTTAGGTTAGGTTAGGTTAGGTTAGGTTAGGTTAGGTTAGGTTAGGTTAGGTTAGGTTAGGTTAGGTTAGGTTAGGTTAGGTTAGGTTAGGTTAGGTTAGGTTAGGTTAGGTTAGGTTAGGTTAGGTTAGGTTAGGTTAGGTTAGGTTAGGTTAGGTTAGGTTAGGTTAGGTTAGGTTAGGTTAGGTTAGGTTAGGTTAGGTTAGGTTAGGTTAGGTTAGGTTAGGTTAGGTTAGGTTAGGTTAGGTTAGGTTAGGTTAGGTTAGGTTAGGTTAGGTTAGGTTAGGTTAGGTTAGGTTAGGTTAGGTTAGGTTAGGTTAGGTTAGGTTAGGTTAGGTTAGGTTAGGTTAGGTTAGGTTAGGTTAGGTTAGGTTAGGTTAGGTTAGGTTAGGTTAGGTTAGGTTAGGTTAGGTTAGGTTAGGTTAGGTTAGGTTAGGTTAGGTTAGGTTAGGTTAGGTTAGGTTAGGTTAGGTTAGGTTAGGTTAGGTTAGGTTAGGTTAGGTTAGGTTAGGTTAGGTTAGGTTAGGTTAGGTTAGGTTAGGTTAGGTTAGGTTAGGTTAGGTTAGGTTAGGTTAGGTTAGGTTAGGTTAGGTTAGGTTAGGTTAGGTTAGGTTAGGTTAGGTTAGGTTAGGTTAGGTTAGGTTAGGTTAGGTTAGGTTAGGTTAGGTTAGGTTAGGTTAGGTTAGGTTAGGTTAGGTTAGGTTAGGTTAGGTTAGGTTAGGTTAGGTTAGGT
>CAVLYT010000017.1:0-25221 GCA_963675405.1 Cosmorhoe ocellata
AAGATTGTACCTACTGTGTCGCAAACGCTGAAAAACTACTAGCGAGACCCACCGGTCACTTATTTTTCACAGTTTTGTGCATTTTGGACCCTAACTTAGAGATTTTCTAAAGTTTTGACACTAAATAAATTCATAAAAAATTTTCTATCGTGTGGATTCTTCCTCTGCTGCACCTAAAACGCTGCCCTTCAGCACCCCTGCAAGCACCTGTAACAAAAAGGGAACAATTAGCACATAGAAAATCAAAAGATTGCCTTAACAGTTTTCAAAAAGTCTTCATACCTGATCGGTATTTCCCCATACAATATTGAAATTACATATTAAATTTTTCAAAGTAACACTTTTAGTGGACCAAGATTGTACCTACTGTGTCGCAAACGCTGAAAAACTACTAGCGAGACCCACCGGTCACTTATTTTTCACAGTTTTGTGCATTTTGGACCCTAACTTAGAGATTTTCTAAAGTTTTGACACTAAATAAATTCATAAAAAATTTTCTATCGTGTGGATTCTTCCTCTGCTGCACCTAAAACGCTGCCCTTCAGCACCCCTGCAAGCACCTGTAACAAAAAGGGAACAATTAGCACATAGAAAATCAAAAGATTGCCTTAACAGTTTTCAAAAAGTCTTCATACCTGATCGGTATTTCCCCATACAATATTGAAATTACATATTAAATTTTTCAAAGTAACACTTTTAGTGGACCAAGATTGTACCTACTGTGTCGCAAACGCTGAAAAACTACTAGCGAGACCCACCGGTCACTTATTTTTCACAGTTTTGTGCATTTTGGACCCTAACTTAGAGATTTTCTAAAGTTTTGACACTAAATAAATTCATAAAAAATTTTCTATCGTGTGGATTCTTCCTCTGCTGCACCTAAAACGCTGCCCTTCAGCACCCCTGCAAGCACCTGTAACAAAAAGGGAACAATTAGCACATAGAAAATCAAAAGATTGCCTTAACAGTTTTCAAAAAGTCTTCATACCTGATCGGTATTTCCCCATACAATATTGAAATTACATATTAAATTTTTCAAAGTAACACTTTTAGTGGACCAAGATTGTACCTACTGTGTCGCAAACGCTGAAAAACTACTAGCGAGACCCACCGGTCACTTATTTTTCACAGTTTTGTGCATTTTGGACCCTAACTTAGAGATTTTCTAAAGTTTTGACACTAAATAAATTCATAAAAAATTTTCTATCGTGTGGATTCTTCCTCTGCTGCACCTAAAACGCTGCCCTTCAGCACCCCTGCAAGCACCTGTAACAAAAAGGGAACAATTAGCACATAGAAAATCAAAAGATTGCCTTAACAGTTTTCAAAAAGTCTTCATACCTGATCGGTATTTCCCCATACAATATTGAAATTACATATTAAATTTTTCAAAGTAACACTTTTAGTGGACCAAGATTGTACCTACTGTGTCGCAAACGCTGAAAAACTACTAGCGAGACCCACCGGTCACTTATTTTTCACAGTTTTGTGCATTTTGGACCCTAACTTAGAGATTTTCTAAAGTTTTGACACTAAATAAATTCATAAAAAATTTTCTATCGTGTGGATTCTTCCTCTGCTGCACCTAAAACGCTGCCCTTCAGCACCCCTGCAAGCACCTGTAACAAAAAGGGAACAATTAGCACATAGAAAATCAAAAGATTGCCTTAACAGTTTTCAAAAAGTCTTCATACCTGATCGGTATTTCCCCATACAATATTGAAATTACATATTAAATTTTTCAAAGTAACACTTTTAGTGGACCAAGATTGTACCTACTGTGTCGCAAACGCTGAAAAACTACTAGCGAGACCCACCGGTCACTTATTTTTCACAGTTTTGTGCATTTTGGACCCTAACTTAGAGATTTTCTAAAGTTTTGACACTAAATAAATTCATAAAAAATTTTCTATCGTGTGGATTCTTCCTCTGCTGCACCTAAAACGCTGCCCTTCAGCACCCCTGCAAGCACCTGTAACAAAAAGGGAACAATTAGCACATAGAAAATCAAAAGATTGCCTTAACAGTTTTCAAAAAGTCTTCATACCTGATCGGTATTTCCCCATACAATATTGAAATTACATATTAAATTTTTCAAAGTAACACTTTTAGTGGACCAAGATTGTACCTACTGTGTCGCAAACGCTGAAAAACTACTAGCGAGACCCACCGGTCACTTATTTTTCACAGTTTTGTGCATTTTGGACCCTAACTTAGAGATTTTCTAAAGTTTTGACACTAAATAAATTCATAAAAAATTTTCTATCGTGTGGATTCTTCCTCTGCTGCACCTAAAACGCTGCCCTTCAGCACCCCTGCAAGCACCTGTAACAAAAAGGGAACAATTAGCACATAGAAAATCAAAAGATTGCCTTAACAGTTTTCAAAAAGTCTTCATACCTGATCGGTATTTCCCCATACAATATTGAAATTACATATTAAATTTTTCAAAGTAACACTTTTAGTGGACCAAGATTGTACCTACTGTGTCGCAAACGCTGAAAAACTACTAGCGAGACCCACCGGTCACTTATTTTTCACAGTTTTGTGCATTTTGGACCCTAACTTAGAGATTTTCTAAAGTTTTGACACTAAATAAATTCATAAAAAATTTTCTATCGTGTGGATTCTTCCTCTGCTGCACCTAAAACGCTGCCCTTCAGCACCCCTGCAAGCACCTGTAACAAAAAGGGAACAATTAGCACATAGAAAATCAAAAGATTGCCTTAACAGTTTTCAAAAAGTCTTCATACCTGATCGGTATTTCCCCATACAATATTGAAATTACATATTAAATTTTTCAAAGTAACACTTTTAGTGGACCAAGATTGTACCTACTGTGTCGCAAACGCTGAAAAACTACTAGCGAGACCCACCGGTCACTTATTTTTCACAGTTTTGTGCATTTTGGACCCTAACTTAGAGATTTTCTAAAGTTTTGACACTAAATAAATTCATAAAAAATTTTCTATCGTGTGGATTCTTCCTCTGCTGCACCTAAAACGCTGCCCTTCAGCACCCCTGCAAGCACCTGTAACAAAAAGGGAACAATTAGCACATAGAAAATCAAAAGATTGCCTTAACAGTTTTCAAAAAGTCTTCATACCTGATCGGTATTTCCCCATACAATATTGAAATTACATATTAAATTTTTCAAAGTAACACTTTTAGTGGACCAAGATTGTACCTACTGTGTCGCAAACGCTGAAAAACTACTAGCGAGACCCACCGGTCACTTATTTTTCACAGTTTTGTGCATTTTGGACCCTAACTTAGAGATTTTCTAAAGTTTTGACACTAAATAAATTCATAAAAAATTTTCTATCGTGTGGATTCTTCCTCTGCTGCACCTAAAACGCTGCCCTTCAGCACCCCTGCAAGCACCTGTAACAAAAAGGGAACAATTAGCACATAGAAAATCAAAAGATTGCCTTAACAGTTTTCAAAAAGTCTTCATACCTGATCGGTATTTCCCCATACAATATTGAAATTACATATTAAATTTTTCAAAGTAACACTTTTAGTGGACCAAGATTGTACCTACTGTGTCGCAAACGCTGAAAAACTACTAGCGAGACCCACCGGTCACTTATTTTTCACAGTTTTGTGCATTTTGGACCCTAACTTAGAGATTTTCTAAAGTTTTGACACTAAATAAATTCATAAAAAATTTTCTATCGTGTGGATTCTTCCTCTGCTGCACCTAAAACGCTGCCCTTCAGCACCCCTGCAAGCACCTGTAACAAAAAGGGAACAATTAGCACATAGAAAATCAAAAGATTGCCTTAACAGTTTTCAAAAAGTCTTCATACCTGATCGGTATTTCCCCATACAATATTGAAATTACATATTAAATTTTTCAAAGTAACACTTTTAGTGGACCAAGATTGTACCTACTGTGTCGCAAACGCTGAAAAACTACTAGCGAGACCCACCGGTCACTTATTTTTCACAGTTTTGTGCATTTTGGACCCTAACTTAGAGATTTTCTAAAGTTTTGACACTAAATAAATTCATAAAAAATTTTCTATCGTGTGGATTCTTCCTCTGCTGCACCTAAAACGCTGCCCTTCAGCACCCCTGCAAGCACCTGTAACAAAAAGGGAACAATTAGCACATAGAAAATCAAAAGATTGCCTTAACAGTTTTCAAAAAGTCTTCATACCTGATCGGTATTTCCCCATACAATATTGAAATTACATATTAAATTTTTCAAAGTAACACTTTTAGTGGACCAAGATTGTACCTACTGTGTCGCAAACGCTGAAAAACTACTAGCGAGACCCACCGGTCACTTATTTTTCACAGTTTTGTGCATTTTGGACCCTAACTTAGAGATTTTCTAAAGTTTTGACACTAAATAAATTCATAAAAAATTTTCTATCGTGTGGATTCTTCCTCTGCTGCACCTAAAACGCTGCCCTTCAGCACCCCTGCAAGCACCTGTAACAAAAAGGGAACAATTAGCACATAGAAAATCAAAAGATTGCCTTAACAGTTTTCAAAAAGTCTTCATACCTGATCGGTATTTCCCCATACAATATTGAAATTACATATTAAATTTTTCAAAGTAACACTTTTAGTGGACCAAGATTGTACCTACTGTGTCGCAAACGCTGAAAAACTACTAGCGAGACCCACCGGTCACTTATTTTTCACAGTTTTGTGCATTTTGGACCCTAACTTAGAGATTTTCTAAAGTTTTGACACTAAATAAATTCATAAAAAATTTTCTATCGTGTGGATTCTTCCTCTGCTGCACCTAAAACGCTGCCCTTCAGCACCCCTGCAAGCACCTGTAACAAAAAGGGAACAATTAGCACATAGAAAATCAAAAGATTGCCTTAACAGTTTTCAAAAAGTCTTCATACCTGATCGGTATTTCCCCATACAATATTGAAATTACATATTAAATTTTTCAAAGTAACACTTTTAGTGGACCAAGATTGTACCTACTGTGTCGCAAACGCTGAAAAACTACTAGCGAGACCCACCGGTCACTTATTTTTCACAGTTTTGTGCATTTTGGACCCTAACTTAGAGATTTTCTAAAGTTTTGACACTAAATAAATTCATAAAAAATTTTCTATCGTGTGGATTCTTCCTCTGCTGCACCTAAAACGCTGCCCTTCAGCACCCCTGCAAGCACCTGTAACAAAAAGGGAACAATTAGCACATAGAAAATCAAAAGATTGCCTTAACAGTTTTCAAAAAGTCTTCATACCTGATCGGTATTTCCCCATACAATATTGAAATTACATATTAAATTTTTCAAAGTAACACTTTTAGTGGACCAAGATTGTACCTACTGTGTCGCAAACGCTGAAAAACTACTAGCGAGACCCACCGGTCACTTATTTTTCACAGTTTTGTGCATTTTGGACCCTAACTTAGAGATTTTCTAAAGTTTTGACACTAAATAAATTCATAAAAAATTTTCTATCGTGTGGATTCTTCCTCTGCTGCACCTAAAACGCTGCCCTTCAGCACCCCTGCAAGCACCTGTAACAAAAAGGGAACAATTAGCACATAGAAAATCAAAAGATTGCCTTAACAGTTTTCAAAAAGTCTTCATACCTGATCGGTATTTCCCCATACAATATTGAAATTACATATTAAATTTTTCAAAGTAACACTTTTAGTGGACCAAGATTGTACCTACTGTGTCGCAAACGCTGAAAAACTACTAGCGAGACCCACCGGTCACTTATTTTTCACAGTTTTGTGCATTTTGGACCCTAACTTAGAGATTTTCTAAAGTTTTGACACTAAATAAATTCATAAAAAATTTTCTATCGTGTGGATTCTTCCTCTGCTGCACCTAAAACGCTGCCCTTCAGCACCCCTGCAAGCACCTGTAACAAAAAGGGAACAATTAGCACATAGAAAATCAAAAGATTGCCTTAACAGTTTTCAAAAAGTCTTCATACCTGATCGGTATTTCCCCATACAATATTGAAATTACATATTAAATTTTTCAAAGTAACACTTTTAGTGGACCAAGATTGTACCTACTGTGTCGCAAACGCTGAAAAACTACTAGCGAGACCCACCGGTCACTTATTTTTCACAGTTTTGTGCATTTTGGACCCTAACTTAGAGATTTTCTAAAGTTTTGACACTAAATAAATTCATAAAAAATTTTCTATCGTGTGGATTCTTCCTCTGCTGCACCTAAAACGCTGCCCTTCAGCACCCCTGCAAGCACCTGTAACAAAAAGGGAACAATTAGCACATAGAAAATCAAAAGATTGCCTTAACAGTTTTCAAAAAGTCTTCATACCTGATCGGTATTTCCCCATACAATATTGAAATTACATATTAAATTTTTCAAAGTAACACTTTTAGTGGACCAAGATTGTACCTACTGTGTCGCAAACGCTGAAAAACTACTAGCGAGACCCACCGGTCACTTATTTTTCACAGTTTTGTGCATTTTGGACCCTAACTTAGAGATTTTCTAAAGTTTTGACACTAAATAAATTCATAAAAAATTTTCTATCGTGTGGATTCTTCCTCTGCTGCACCTAAAACGCTGCCCTTCAGCACCCCTGCAAGCACCTGTAACAAAAAGGGAACAATTAGCACATAGAAAATCAAAAGATTGCCTTAACAGTTTTCAAAAAGTCTTCATACCTGATCGGTATTTCCCCATACAATATTGAAATTACATATTAAATTTTTCAAAGTAACACTTTTAGTGGACCAAGATTGTACCTACTGTGTCGCAAACGCTGAAAAACTACTAGCGAGACCCACCGGTCACTTATTTTTCACAGTTTTGTGCATTTTGGACCCTAACTTAGAGATTTTCTAAAGTTTTGACACTAAATAAATTCATAAAAAATTTTCTATCGTGTGGATTCTTCCTCTGCTGCACCTAAAACGCTGCCCTTCAGCACCCCTGCAAGCACCTGTAACAAAAAGGGAACAATTAGCACATAGAAAATCAAAAGATTGCCTTAACAGTTTTCAAAAAGTCTTCATACCTGATCGGTATTTCCCCATACAATATTGAAATTACATATTAAATTTTTCAAAGTAACACTTTTAGTGGACCAAGATTGTACCTACTGTGTCGCAAACGCTGAAAAACTACTAGCGAGACCCACCGGTCACTTATTTTTCACAGTTTTGTGCATTTTGGACCCTAACTTAGAGATTTTCTAAAGTTTTGACACTAAATAAATTCATAAAAAATTTTCTATCGTGTGGATTCTTCCTCTGCTGCACCTAAAACGCTGCCCTTCAGCACCCCTGCAAGCACCTGTAACAAAAAGGGAACAATTAGCACATAGAAAATCAAAAGATTGCCTTAACAGTTTTCAAAAAGTCTTCATACCTGATCGGTATTTCCCCATACAATATTGAAATTACATATTAAATTTTTCAAAGTAACACTTTTAGTGGACCAAGATTGTACCTACTGTGTCGCAAACGCTGAAAAACTACTAGCGAGACCCACCGGTCACTTATTTTTCACAGTTTTGTGCATTTTGGACCCTAACTTAGAGATTTTCTAAAGTTTTGACACTAAATAAATTCATAAAAAATTTTCTATCGTGTGGATTCTTCCTCTGCTGCACCTAAAACGCTGCCCTTCAGCACCCCTGCAAGCACCTGTAACAAAAAGGGAACAATTAGCACATAGAAAATCAAAAGATTGCCTTAACAGTTTTCAAAAAGTCTTCATACCTGATCGGTATTTCCCCATACAATATTGAAATTACATATTAAATTTTTCAAAGTAACACTTTTAGTGGACCAAGATTGTACCTACTGTGTCGCAAACGCTGAAAAACTACTAGCGAGACCCACCGGTCACTTATTTTTCACAGTTTTGTGCATTTTGGACCCTAACTTAGAGATTTTCTAAAGTTTTGACACTAAATAAATTCATAAAAAATTTTCTATCGTGTGGATTCTTCCTCTGCTGCACCTAAAACGCTGCCCTTCAGCACCCCTGCAAGCACCTGTAACAAAAAGGGAACAATTAGCACATAGAAAATCAAAAGATTGCCTTAACAGTTTTCAAAAAGTCTTCATACCTGATCGGTATTTCCCCATACAATATTGAAATTACATATTAAATTTTTCAAAGTAACACTTTTAGTGGACCAAGATTGTACCTACTGTGTCGCAAACGCTGAAAAACTACTAGCGAGACCCACCGGTCACTTATTTTTCACAGTTTTGTGCATTTTGGACCCTAACTTAGAGATTTTCTAAAGTTTTGACACTAAATAAATTCATAAAAAATTTTCTATCGTGTGGATTCTTCCTCTGCTGCACCTAAAACGCTGCCCTTCAGCACCCCTGCAAGCACCTGTAACAAAAAGGGAACAATTAGCACATAGAAAATCAAAAGATTGCCTTAACAGTTTTCAAAAAGTCTTCATACCTGATCGGTATTTCCCCATACAATATTGAAATTACATATTAAATTTTTCAAAGTAACACTTTTAGTGGACCAAGATTGTACCTACTGTGTCGCAAACGCTGAAAAACTACTAGCGAGACCCACCGGTCACTTATTTTTCACAGTTTTGTGCATTTTGGACCCTAACTTAGAGATTTTCTAAAGTTTTGACACTAAATAAATTCATAAAAAATTTTCTATCGTGTGGATTCTTCCTCTGCTGCACCTAAAACGCTGCCCTTCAGCACCCCTGCAAGCACCTGTAACAAAAAGGGAACAATTAGCACATAGAAAATCAAAAGATTGCCTTAACAGTTTTCAAAAAGTCTTCATACCTGATCGGTATTTCCCCATACAATATTGAAATTACATATTAAATTTTTCAAAGTAACACTTTTAGTGGACCAAGATTGTACCTACTGTGTCGCAAACGCTGAAAAACTACTAGCGAGACCCACCGGTCACTTATTTTTCACAGTTTTGTGCATTTTGGACCCTAACTTAGAGATTTTCTAAAGTTTTGACACTAAATAAATTCATAAAAAATTTTCTATCGTGTGGATTCTTCCTCTGCTGCACCTAAAACGCTGCCCTTCAGCACCCCTGCAAGCACCTGTAACAAAAAGGGAACAATTAGCACATAGAAAATCAAAAGATTGCCTTAACAGTTTTCAAAAAGTCTTCATACCTGATCGGTATTTCCCCATACAATATTGAAATTACATATTAAATTTTTCAAAGTAACACTTTTAGTGGACCAAGATTGTACCTACTGTGTCGCAAACGCTGAAAAACTACTAGCGAGACCCACCGGTCACTTATTTTTCACAGTTTTGTGCATTTTGGACCCTAACTTAGAGATTTTCTAAAGTTTTGACACTAAATAAATTCATAAAAAATTTTCTATCGTGTGGATTCTTCCTCTGCTGCACCTAAAACGCTGCCCTTCAGCACCCCTGCAAGCACCTGTAACAAAAAGGGAACAATTAGCACATAGAAAATCAAAAGATTGCCTTAACAGTTTTCAAAAAGTCTTCATACCTGATCGGTATTTCCCCATACAATATTGAAATTACATATTAAATTTTTCAAAGTAACACTTTTAGTGGACCAAGATTGTACCTACTGTGTCGCAAACGCTGAAAAACTACTAGCGAGACCCACCGGTCACTTATTTTTCACAGTTTTGTGCATTTTGGACCCTAACTTAGAGATTTTCTAAAGTTTTGACACTAAATAAATTCATAAAAAATTTTCTATCGTGTGGATTCTTCCTCTGCTGCACCTAAAACGCTGCCCTTCAGCACCCCTGCAAGCACCTGTAACAAAAAGGGAACAATTAGCACATAGAAAATCAAAAGATTGCCTTAACAGTTTTCAAAAAGTCTTCATACCTGATCGGTATTTCCCCATACAATATTGAAATTACATATTAAATTTTTCAAAGTAACACTTTTAGTGGACCAAGATTGTACCTACTGTGTCGCAAACGCTGAAAAACTACTAGCGAGACCCACCGGTCACTTATTTTTCACAGTTTTGTGCATTTTGGACCCTAACTTAGAGATTTTCTAAAGTTTTGACACTAAATAAATTCATAAAAAATTTTCTATCGTGTGGATTCTTCCTCTGCTGCACCTAAAACGCTGCCCTTCAGCACCCCTGCAAGCACCTGTAACAAAAAGGGAACAATTAGCACATAGAAAATCAAAAGATTGCCTTAACAGTTTTCAAAAAGTCTTCATACCTGATCGGTATTTCCCCATACAATATTGAAATTACATATTAAATTTTTCAAAGTAACACTTTTAGTGGACCAAGATTGTACCTACTGTGTCGCAAACGCTGAAAAACTACTAGCGAGACCCACCGGTCACTTATTTTTCACAGTTTTGTGCATTTTGGACCCTAACTTAGAGATTTTCTAAAGTTTTGACACTAAATAAATTCATAAAAAATTTTCTATCGTGTGGATTCTTCCTCTGCTGCACCTAAAACGCTGCCCTTCAGCACCCCTGCAAGCACCTGTAACAAAAAGGGAACAATTAGCACATAGAAAATCAAAAGATTGCCTTAACAGTTTTCAAAAAGTCTTCATACCTGATCGGTATTTCCCCATACAATATTGAAATTACATATTAAATTTTTCAAAGTAACACTTTTAGTGGACCAAGATTGTACCTACTGTGTCGCAAACGCTGAAAAACTACTAGCGAGACCCACCGGTCACTTATTTTTCACAGTTTTGTGCATTTTGGACCCTAACTTAGAGATTTTCTAAAGTTTTGACACTAAATAAATTCATAAAAAATTTTCTATCGTGTGGATTCTTCCTCTGCTGCACCTAAAACGCTGCCCTTCAGCACCCCTGCAAGCACCTGTAACAAAAAGGGAACAATTAGCACATAGAAAATCAAAAGATTGCCTTAACAGTTTTCAAAAAGTCTTCATACCTGATCGGTATTTCCCCATACAATATTGAAATTACATATTAAATTTTTCAAAGTAACACTTTTAGTGGACCAAGATTGTACCTACTGTGTCGCAAACGCTGAAAAACTACTAGCGAGACCCACCGGTCACTTATTTTTCACAGTTTTGTGCATTTTGGACCCTAACTTAGAGATTTTCTAAAGTTTTGACACTAAATAAATTCATAAAAAATTTTCTATCGTGTGGATTCTTCCTCTGCTGCACCTAAAACGCTGCCCTTCAGCACCCCTGCAAGCACCTGTAACAAAAAGGGAACAATTAGCACATAGAAAATCAAAAGATTGCCTTAACAGTTTTCAAAAAGTCTTCATACCTGATCGGTATTTCCCCATACAATATTGAAATTACATATTAAATTTTTCAAAGTAACACTTTTAGTGGACCAAGATTGTACCTACTGTGTCGCAAACGCTGAAAAACTACTAGCGAGACCCACCGGTCACTTATTTTTCACAGTTTTGTGCATTTTGGACCCTAACTTAGAGATTTTCTAAAGTTTTGACACTAAATAAATTCATAAAAAATTTTCTATCGTGTGGATTCTTCCTCTGCTGCACCTAAAACGCTGCCCTTCAGCACCCCTGCAAGCACCTGTAACAAAAAGGGAACAATTAGCACATAGAAAATCAAAAGATTGCCTTAACAGTTTTCAAAAAGTCTTCATACCTGATCGGTATTTCCCCATACAATATTGAAATTACATATTAAATTTTTCAAAGTAACACTTTTAGTGGACCAAGATTGTACCTACTGTGTCGCAAACGCTGAAAAACTACTAGCGAGACCCACCGGTCACTTATTTTTCACAGTTTTGTGCATTTTGGACCCTAACTTAGAGATTTTCTAAAGTTTTGACACTAAATAAATTCATAAAAAATTTTCTATCGTGTGGATTCTTCCTCTGCTGCACCTAAAACGCTGCCCTTCAGCACCCCTGCAAGCACCTGTAACAAAAAGGGAACAATTAGCACATAGAAAATCAAAAGATTGCCTTAACAGTTTTCAAAAAGTCTTCATACCTGATCGGTATTTCCCCATACAATATTGAAATTACATATTAAATTTTTCAAAGTAACACTTTTAGTGGACCAAGATTGTACCTACTGTGTCGCAAACGCTGAAAAACTACTAGCGAGACCCACCGGTCACTTATTTTTCACAGTTTTGTGCATTTTGGACCCTAACTTAGAGATTTTCTAAAGTTTTGACACTAAATAAATTCATAAAAAATTTTCTATCGTGTGGATTCTTCCTCTGCTGCACCTAAAACGCTGCCCTTCAGCACCCCTGCAAGCACCTGTAACAAAAAGGGAACAATTAGCACATAGAAAATCAAAAGATTGCCTTAACAGTTTTCAAAAAGTCTTCATACCTGATCGGTATTTCCCCATACAATATTGAAATTACATATTAAATTTTTCAAAGTAACACTTTTAGTGGACCAAGATTGTACCTACTGTGTCGCAAACGCTGAAAAACTACTAGCGAGACCCACCGGTCACTTATTTTTCACAGTTTTGTGCATTTTGGACCCTAACTTAGAGATTTTCTAAAGTTTTGACACTAAATAAATTCATAAAAAATTTTCTATCGTGTGGATTCTTCCTCTGCTGCACCTAAAACGCTGCCCTTCAGCACCCCTGCAAGCACCTGTAACAAAAAGGGAACAATTAGCACATAGAAAATCAAAAGATTGCCTTAACAGTTTTCAAAAAGTCTTCATACCTGATCGGTATTTCCCCATACAATATTGAAATTACATATTAAATTTTTCAAAGTAACACTTTTAGTGGACCAAGATTGTACCTACTGTGTCGCAAACGCTGAAAAACTACTAGCGAGACCCACCGGTCACTTATTTTTCACAGTTTTGTGCATTTTGGACCCTAACTTAGAGATTTTCTAAAGTTTTGACACTAAATAAATTCATAAAAAATTTTCTATCGTGTGGATTCTTCCTCTGCTGCACCTAAAACGCTGCCCTTCAGCACCCCTGCAAGCACCTGTAACAAAAAGGGAACAATTAGCACATAGAAAATCAAAAGATTGCCTTAACAGTTTACAAAAAGTCTTCATACCTGATCGGTATTTCCCCATACAATATTGAAATTACATATTAAATTTTTCAAAGTAACACTTTTAGTGGACCAAGATTGTACCTACTGTGTCGCAAACGCTGAAAAACTACTAGCGAGACCCACCGGTCACTTATTTTTCACAGTTTTGTGCATTTTGGACCCTAACTTAGAGATTTTCTAAAGTTTTGACACTAAATAAATTCATAAAAAATTTTCTATCGTGTGGATTCTTCCTCTGCTGCACCTAAAACGCTGCCCTTCAGCACCCCTGCAAGCACCTGTAACAAAAAGGGAACAATTAGCACATAGAAAATCAAAAGATTGCCTTAACAGTTTTCAAAAAGTCTTCATACCTGATCGGTATTTCCCCATACAATATTGAAATTACATATTAAATTTTTCAAAGTAACACTTTTAGTGGACCAAGATTGTACCTACTGTGTCGCAAACGCTGAAAAACTACTAGCGAGACCCACCGGTCACTTATTTTTCACAGTTTTGTGCATTTTGGACCCTAACTTAGAGATTTTCTAAAGTTTTGACACTAAATAAATTCATAAAAAATTTTCTATCGTGTGGATTCTTCCTCTGCTGCACCTAAAACGCTGCCCTTCAGCACCCCTGCAAGCACCTGTAACAAAAAGGGAACAATTAGCACATAGAAAATCAAAAGATTGCCTTAACAGTTTTCAAAAAGTCTTCATACCTGATCGGTATTTCCCCATACAATATTGAAATTACATATTAAATTTTTCAAAGTAACACTTTTAGTGGACCAAGATTGTACCTACTGTGTCGCAAACGCTGAAAAACTACTAGCGAGACCCACCGGTCACTTATTTTTCACAGTTTTGTGCATTTTGGACCCTAACTTAGAGATTTTCTAAAGTTTTGACACTAAATAAATTCATAAAAAATTTTCTATCGTGTGGATTCTTCCTCTGCTGCACCTAAAACGCTGCCCTTCAGCACCCCTGCAAGCACCTGTAACAAAAAGGGAACAATTAGCACATAGAAAATCAAAAGATTGCCTTAACAGTTTTCAAAAAGTCTTCATACCTGATCGGTATTTCCCATACAATATTGAAATTACATATTAAATTTTTCAAAGTAACACTTTTAGTGGACCAAGATTGTACCTACTGTGTCGCAAACGCTGAAAAACTACTAGCGAGACCCACCGGTCACTTATTTTTCACAGTTTTGTGCATTTTGGACCCTAACTTAGAGATTTTCTAAAGTTTTGACACTAAATAAATTCATAAAAAATTTTCTATCGTGTGGATTCTTCCTCTGCTGCACCTAAAACGCTGCCCTTCAGCACCCCTGCAAGCACCTGTAACAAAAAGGGAACAATTAGCACATAGAAAATCAAAAGATTGCCTTAACAGTTTTCAAAAAGTCTTCATACCTGATCGGTATTTCCCCATACAATATTGAAATTACATATTAAATTTTTCAAAGTAACACTTTTAGTGGACCAAGATTGTACCTACTGTGTCGCAAACGCTGAAAAACTACTAGCGAGACCCACCGGTCACTTATTTTTCACAGTTTTGTGCATTTTGGACCCTAACTTAGAGATTTTCTAAAGTTTTGACACTAAATAAATTCATAAAAAATTTTCTATCGTGTGGATTCTTCCTCTGCTGCACCTAAAACGCTGCCCTTCAGCACCCCTGCAAGCACCTGTAACAAAAAGGGAACAATTAGCACATAGAAAATCAAAAGATTGCCTTAACAGTTTTCAAAAAGTCTTCATACCTGATCGGTATTTCCCCATACAATATTGAAATTACATATTAAATTTTTCAAAGTAACACTTTTAGTGGACCAAGATTGTACCTACTGTGTCGCAAACGCTGAAAAACTACTAGCGAGACCCACCGGTCACTTATTTTTCACAGTTTTGTGCATTTTGGACCCTAACTTAGAGATTTTCTAAAGTTTTGACACTAAATAAATTCATAAAAATTTTCTATCGTGTGGATTCTTCCTCTGCTGCACCTAAAACGCTGCCCTTCAGCACCCCTGCAAGCACCTGTAACAAAAAGGGAACAATTAGCACATAGAAAATCAAAAGATTGCCTTAACAGTTTTCAAAAAGTCTTCATACCTGATCGGTATTTCCCCATACAATATTGAAATTACATATTAAATTTTTCAAAGTAACACTTTTAGTGGACCAAGATTGTACCTACTGTGTCGCAAACGCTGAAAAACTACTAGCGAGACCCACCGGTCACTTATTTTTCACAGTTTTGTGCATTTTGGACCCTAACTTAGAGATTTTCTAAGTTTTGACACTAAATAAATTCATAAAAAATTTTCTATCGTGTGGATTCTTCCTCTGCTGCACCTAAAACGCTGCCCTTCAGCACCCCTGCAAGCACCTGTAACAAAAAGGGAACAATTAGCACATAGAAAATCAAAAGATTGCCTTAACAGTTTTCAAAAAGTCTTCATACCTGATCGGTATTTCCCCATACAATATTGAAATTACATATTAAATTTTTCAAAGTAACACTTTTAGTGGACCAAGATTGTACCTACTTCGCAAACGCTGAAAAACTACTAGCGAGACCCACCGGTCACTTATTTTTCACAGTTTTGTGCATTTTGGACCCTAACTTAGAGATTTTCTAAAGTTTTGACACTAAATAAATTCATAAAAAATTTTCTATCGTGTGGATTCTTCCTCTGCTGCACCTAAAACGCTGCCCTTCAGCACCCCTGCAAGCACCTGTAACAAAAAGGGAACAATTAGCACATAGAAAATCAAAAGATTGCCTTAACAGTTTTCAAAAAGTCTTCATACCTGATCGGTATTTCCCCATACAATATTGAAATTACATATTAAATTTTTCAAAGTAACACTTTTAGTGGACCAAGATTGTACCTACTGTGTCGCAAACGCTGAAAAACTACTAGCGAGACCCACCGGTCACTTATTTTTCACAGTTTTGTGCATTTTGGACCCTAACTTAGAGATTTTCTAAAGTTTTGACACTAAATAAATTCATAAAAAATTTTCTATCGTGTGGATTCTTCCTCTGCTGCACCTAAAACGCTGCCCTTCAGCACCCCTGCAAGCACCTGTAACAAAAAGGGAACAATTAGCACATAGAAAATCAAAAGATTGCCTTAACAGTTTTCAAAAAGTCTTCATACCTGATCGGTATTTCCCCATACAATATTGAAATTACATATTAAATTTTTCAAAGTAACACTTTTAGTGGACCAAGATTGTACCTACTGTGTCGCAAACGCTGAAAAACTACTAGCGAGACCCACCGGTCACTTATTTTTCACAGTTTTGTGCATTTTGGACCCTAACTTAGAGATTTTCTAAAGTTTTGACACTAAATAAATTCATAAAAAATTTTCTATCGTGTGGATTCTTCCTCTGCTGCACCTAAAACGCTGCCCTTCAGCACCCCTGCAAGCACCTGTAACAAAAAGGGAACAATTAGCACATAGAAAATCAAAAGATTGCCTTAACAGTTTTCAAAAAGTCTTCATACCTGATCGGTATTTCCCCATACAATATTGAAATTACATATTAAATTTTTCAAAGTAACACTTTTAGTGGACCAAGATTGTACCTACTGTGTCGCAAACGCTGAAAAACTACTAGCGAGACCCACCGGTCACTTATTTTTCACAGTTTTGTGCATTTTGGACCCTAACTTAGAGATTTTCTAAAGTTTTGACACTAAATAAATTCATAAAAAATTTTCTATCGTGTGGATTCTTCCTCTGCTGCACCTAAAACGCTGCCCTTCAGCACCCCTGCAAGCACCTGTAACAAAAAGGGAACAATTAGCACATAGAAAATCAAAAGATTGCCTTAACAGTTTTCAAAAAGTCTTCATACCTGATCGGTATTTCCCCATACAATATTGAAATTACATATTAAATTTTTCAAAGTAACACTTTTAGTGGACCAAGATTGTACCTACTGTGTCGCAAACGCTGAAAAACTACTAGCGAGACCCACCGGTCACTTATTTTTCACAGTTTTGTGCATTTTGGACCCTAACTTAGAGATTTTCTAAAGTTTTGACACTAAATAAATTCATAAAAAATTTTCTATCGTGTGGATTCTTCCTCTGCTGCACCTAAAACGCTGCCCTTCAGCACCCCTGCAAGCACCTGTAACAAAAAGGGAACAATTAGCACATAGAAAATCAAAAGATTGCCTTAACAGTTTTCAAAAAGTCTTCATACCTGATCGGTATTTCCCCATACAATATTGAAATTACATATTAAATTTTTCAAAGTAACACTTTTAGTGGACCAAGATTGTACCTACTGTGTCGCAAACGCTGAAAAACTACTAGCGAGACCCACCGGTCACTTATTTTTCACAGTTTTGTGCATTTTGGACCCTAACTTAGAGATTTTCTAAAGTTTTGACACTAAATAAATTCATAAAAAATTTTCTATCGTGTGGATTCTTCCTCTGCTGCACCTAAAACGCTGCCCTTCAGCACCCCTGCAAGCACCTGTAACAAAAAGGGAACAATTAGCACATAGAAAATCAAAAGATTGCCTTAACAGTTTTCAAAAAGTCTTCATACCTGATCGGTATTTCCCCATACAATATTGAAATTACATATTAAATTTTTCAAAGTAACACTTTTAGTGGACCAAGATTGTACCTACTGTGTCGCAAACGCTGAAAAACTACTAGCGAGACCCACCGGTCACTTATTTTTCACAGTTTTGTGCATTTTGGACCCTAACTTAGAGATTTTCTAAAGTTTTGACACTAAATAAATTCATAAAAAATTTTCTATCGTGTGGATTCTTCCTCTGCTGCACCTAAAACGCTGCCCTTCAGCACCCCTGCAAGCACCTGTAACAAAAAGGGAACAATTAGCACATAGAAAATCAAAAGATTGCCTTAACAGTTTTCAAAAAGTCTTCATACCTGATCGGTATTTCCCCATACAATATTGAAATTACATATTAAATTTTTCAAAGTAACACTTTTAGTGGACCAAGATTGTACCTACTGTGTCGCAAACGCTGAAAAACTACTAGCGAGACCCACCGGTCACTTATTTTTCACAGTTTTGTGCATTTTGGACCCTAACTTAGAGATTTTCTAAAGTTTTGACACTAAATAAATTCATAAAAAATTTTCTATCGTGTGGATTCTTCCTCTGCTGCACCTAAAACGCTGCCCTTCAGCACCCCTGCAAGCACCTGTAACAAAAAGGGAACAATTAGCACATAGAAAATCAAAAGATTGCCTTAACAGTTTTCAAAAAGTCTTCATACCTGATCGGTATTTCCCCATACAATATTGAAATTACATATTAAATTTTTCAAAGTAACACTTTTAGTGGACCAAGATTGTACCTACTGTGTCGCAAACGCTGAAAAACTACTAGCGAGACCCACCGGTCACTTATTTTTCACAGTTTTGTGCATTTTGGACCCTAACTTAGAGATTTTCTAAAGTTTTGACACTAAATAAATTCATAAAAAATTTTCTATCGTGTGGATTCTTCCTCTGCTGCACCTAAAACGCTGCCCTTCAGCACCCCTGCAAGCACCTGTAACAAAAAGGGAACAATTAGCACATAGAAAATCAAAAGATTGCCTTAACAGTTTTCAAAAAGTCTTCATACCTGATCGGTATTTCCCCATACAATATTGAAATTACATATTAAATTTTTCAAAGTAACACTTTTAGTGGACCAAGATTGTACCTACTGTGTCGCAAACGCTGAAAAACTACTAGCGAGACCCACCGGTCACTTATTTTTCACAGTTTTGTGCATTTTGGACCCTAACTTAGAGATTTTCTAAAGTTTTGACACTAAATAAATTCATAAAAAATTTTCTATCGTGTGGATTCTTCCTCTGCTGCACCTAAAACGCTGCCCTTCAGCACCCCTGCAAGCACCTGTAACAAAAAGGGAACAATTAGCACATAGAAAATCAAAAGATTGCCTTAACAGTTTTCAAAAAGTCTTCATACCTGATCGGTATTTCCCCATACAATATTGAAATTACATATTAAATTTTTCAAAGTAACACTTTTAGTGGACCAAGATTGTACCTACTGTGTCGCAAACGCTGAAAAACTACTAGCGAGACCCACCGGTCACTTATTTTTCACAGTTTTGTGCATTTTGGACCCTAACTTAGAGATTTTCTAAAGTTTTGACACTAAATAAATTCATAAAAAATTTTCTATCGTGTGGATTCTTCCTCTGCTGCACCTAAAACGCTGCCCTTCAGCACCCCTGCAAGCACCTGTAACAAAAAGGGAACAATTAGCACATAGAAAATCAAAAGATTGCCTTAACAGTTTTCAAAAAGTCTTCATACCTGATCGGTATTTCCCCATACAATATTGAAATTACATATTAAATTTTTCAAAGTAACACTTTTAGTGGACCAAGATTGTACCTACTGTGTCGCAAACGCTGAAAAACTACTAGCGAGACCCACCGGTCACTTATTTTTCACAGTTTTGTGCATTTTGGACCCTAACTTAGAGATTTTCTAAAGTTTTGACACTAAATAAATTCATAAAAAATTTTCTATCGTGTGGATTCTTCCTCTGCTGCACCTAAAACGCTGCCCTTCAGCACCCCTGCAAGCACCTGTAACAAAAAGGGAACAATTAGCACATAGAAAATCAAAAGATTGCCTTAACAGTTTTCAAAAAGTCTTCATACCTGATCGGTATTTCCCCATACAATATTGAAATTACATATTAAATTTTTCAAAGTAACACTTTTAGTGGACCAAGATTGTACCTACTGTGTCGCAAACGCTGAAAAACTACTAGCGAGACCCACCGGTCACTTATTTTTCACAGTTTTGTGCATTTTGGACCCTAACTTAGAGATTTTCTAAAGTTTTGACACTAAATAAATTCATAAAAAATTTTCTATCGTGTGGATTCTTCCTCTGCTGCACCTAAAACGCTGCCCTTCAGCACCCCTGCAAGCACCTGTAACAAAAAGGGAACAATTAGCACATAGAAAATCAAAAGATTGCCTTAACAGTTTTCAAAAAGTCTTCATACCTGATCGGTATTTCCCCATACAATATTGAAATTACATATTAAATTTTTCAAAGTAACACTTTTAGTGGACCAAGATTGTACCTACTGTGTCGCAAACGCTGAAAAACTACTAGCGAGACCCACCGGTCACTTATTTTTCACAGTTTTGTGCATTTTGGACCCTAACTTAGAGATTTTCTAAAGTTTTGACACTAAATAAATTCATAAAAAATTTTCTATCGTGTGGATTCTTCCTCTGCTGCACCTAAAACGCTGCCCTTCAGCACCCCTGCAAGCACCTGTAACAAAAAGGGAACAATTAGCACATAGAAAATCAAAAGATTGCCTTAACAGTTTTCAAAAAGTCTTCATACCTGATCGGTATTTCCCCATACAATATTGAAATTACATATTAAATTTTTCAAAGTAACACTTTTAGTGGACCAAGATTGTACCTACTGTGTCGCAAACGCTGAAAAACTACTAGCGAGACCCACCGGTCACTTATTTTTCACAGTTTTGTGCATTTTGGACCCTAACTTAGAGATTTTCTAAAGTTTTGACACTAAATAAATTCATAAAAAATTTTCTATCGTGTGGATTCTTCCTCTGCTGCACCTAAAACGCTGCCCTTCAGCACCCCTGCAAGCACCTGTAACAAAAAGGGAACAATTAGCACATAGAAAATCAAAAGATTGCCTTAACAGTTTTCAAAAAGTCTTCATACCTGATCGGTATTTCCCCATACAATATTGAAATTACATATTAAATTTTTCAAAGTAACACTTTTAGTGGACCAAGATTGTACCTACTGTGTCGCAAACGCTGAAAAACTACTAGCGAGACCCACCGGTCACTTATTTTTCACAGTTTTGTGCATTTTGGACCCTAACTTAGAGATTTTCTAAAGTTTTGACACTAAATAAATTCATAAAAAATTTTCTATCGTGTGGATTCTTCCTCTGCTGCACCTAAAACGCTGCCCTTCAGCACCCCTGCAAGCACCTGTAACAAAAAGGGAACAATTAGCACATAGAAAATCAAAAGATTGCCTTAACAGTTTTCAAAAAGTCTTCATACCTGATCGGTATTTCCCCATACAATATTGAAATTACATATTAAATTTTTCAAAGTAACACTTTTAGTGGACCAAGATTGTACCTACTGTGTCGCAAACGCTGAAAAACTACTAGCGAGACCCACCGGTCACTTATTTTTCACAGTTTTGTGCATTTTGGACCCTAACTTAGAGATTTTCTAAAGTTTTGACACTAAATAAATTCATAAAAAATTTTCTATCGTGTGGATTCTTCCTCTGCTGCACCTAAAACGCTGCCCTTCAGCACCCCTGCAAGCACCTGTAACAAAAAGGGAACAATTAGCACATAGAAAATCAAAAGATTGCCTTAACAGTTTTCAAAAAGTCTTCATACCTGATCGGTATTTCCCCATACAATATTGAAATTACATATTAAATTTTTCAAAGTAACACTTTTAGTGGACCAAGATTGTACCTACTGTGTCGCAAACGCTGAAAAACTACTAGCGAGACCCACCGGTCACTTATTTTTCACAGTTTTGTGCATTTTGGACCCTAACTTAGAGATTTTCTAAAGTTTTGACACTAAATAAATTCATAAAAAATTTTCTATCGTGTGGATTCTTCCTCTGCTGCACCTAAAACGCTGCCCTTCAGCACCCCTGCAAGCACCTGTAACAAAAAGGGAACAATTAGCACATAGAAAATCAAAAGATTGCCTTAACAGTTTTCAAAAAGTCTTCATACCTGATCGGTATTTCCCCATACAATATTGAAATTACATATTAAATTTTTCAAAGTAACACTTTTAGTGGACCAAGATTGTACCTACTGTGTCGCAAACGCTGAAAAACTACTAGCGAGACCCACCGGTCACTTATTTTTCACAGTTTTGTGCATTTTGGACCCTAACTTAGAGATTTTCTAAAGTTTTGACACTAAATAAATTCATAAAAAATTTTCTATCGTGTGGATTCTTCCTCTGCTGCACCTAAAACGCTGCCCTTCAGCACCCCTGCAAGCACCTGTAACAAAAAGGGAACAATTAGCACATAGAAAATCAAAAGATTGCCTTAACAGTTTTCAAAAAGTCTTCATACCTGATCGGTATTTCCCCATACAATATTGAAATTACATATTAAATTTTTCAAAGTAACACTTTTAGTGGACCAAGATTGTACCTACTGTGTCGCAAACGCTGAAAAACTACTAGCGAGACCCACCGGTCACTTATTTTTCACAGTTTTGTGCATTTTGGACCCTAACTTAGAGATTTTCTAAAGTTTTGACACTAAATAAATTCATAAAAAATTTTCTATCGTGTGGATTCTTCCTCTGCTGCACCTAAAACGCTGCCCTTCAGCACCCCTGCAAGCACCTGTAACAAAAAGGGAACAATTAGCACATAGAAAATCAAAAGATTGCCTTAACAGTTTTCAAAAAGTCTTCATACCTGATCGGTATTTCCCCATACAATATTGAAATTACATATTAAATTTTTCAAAGTAACACTTTTAGTGGACCAAGATTGTACCTACTGTGTCGCAAACGCTGAAAAACTACTAGCGAGACCCACCGGTCACTTATTTTTCACAGTTTTGTGCATTTTGGACCCTAACTTAGAGATTTTCTAAAGTTTTGACACTAAATAAATTCATAAAAAATTTTCTATCGTGTGGATTCTTCCTCTGCTGCACCTAAAACGCTGCCCTTCAGCACCCCTGCAAGCACCTGTAACAAAAAGGGAACAATTAGCACATAGAAAATCAAAAGATTGCCTTAACAGTTTTCAAAAAGTCTTCATACCTGATCGGTATTTCCCCATACAATATTGAAATTACATATTAAATTTTTCAAAGTAACACTTTTAGTGGACCAAGATTGTACCTACTGTGTCGCAAACGCTGAAAAACTACTAGCGAGACCCACCGGTCACTTATTTTTCACAGTTTTGTGCATTTTGGACCCTAACTTAGAGATTTTCTAAAGTTTTGACACTAAATAAATTCATAAAAAATTTTCTATCGTGTGGATTCTTCCTCTGCTGCACCTAAAACGCTGCCCTTCAGCACCCCTGCAAGCACCTGTAACAAAAAGGGAACAATTAGCACATAGAAAATCAAAAGATTGCCTTAACAGTTTTCAAAAAGTCTTCATACCTGATCGGTATTTCCCCATACAATATTGAAATTACATATTAAATTTTTCAAAGTAACACTTTTAGTGGACCAAGATTGTACCTACTGTGTCGCAAACGCTGAAAAACTACTAGCGAGACCCACCGGTCACTTATTTTTCACAGTTTTGTGCATTTTGGACCCTAACTTAGAGATTTTCTAAAGTTTTGACACTAAATAAATTCATAAAAAATTTTCTATCGTGTGGATTCTTCCTCTGCTGCACCTAAAACGCTGCCCTTCAGCACCCCTGCAAGCACCTGTAACAAAAAGGGAACAATTAGCACATAGAAAATCAAAAGATTGCCTTAACAGTTTTCAAAAAGTCTTCATACCTGATCGGTATTTCCCCATACAATATTGAAATTACATATTAAATTTTTCAAAGTAACACTTTTAGTGGACCAAGATTGTACCTACTGTGTCGCAAACGCTGAAAAACTACTAGCGAGACCCACCGGTCACTTATTTTTCACAGTTTTGTGCATTTTGGACCCTAACTTAGAGATTTTCTAAAGTTTTGACACTAAATAAATTCATAAAAAATTTTCTATCGTGTGGATTCTTCCTCTGCTGCACCTAAAACGCTGCCCTTCAGCACCCCTGCAAGCACCTGTAACAAAAAGGGAACAATTAGCACATAGAAAATCAAAAGATTGCCTTAACAGTTTTCAAAAAGTCTTCATACCTGATCGGTATTTCCCCATACAATATTGAAATTACATATTAAATTTTTCAAAGTAACACTTTTAGTGGACCAAGATTGTACCTACTGTGTCGCAAACGCTGAAAAACTACTAGCGAGACCCACCGGTCACTTATTTTTCACAGTTTTGTGCATTTTGGACCCTAACTTAGAGATTTTCTAAAGTTTTGACACTAAATAAATTCATAAAAAATTTTCTATCGTGTGGATTCTTCCTCTGCTGCACCTAAAACGCTGCCCTTCAGCACCCCTGCAAGCACCTGTAACAAAAAGGGAACAATTAGCACATAGAAAATCAAAAGATTGCCTTAACAGTTTTCAAAAAGTCTTCATACCTGATCGGTATTTCCCCATACAATATTGAAATTACATATTAAATTTTTCAAAGTAACACTTTTAGTGGACCAAGATTGTACCTACTGTGTCGCAAACGCTGAAAAACTACTAGCGAGACCCACCGGTCACTTATTTTTCACAGTTTTGTGCATTTTGGACCCTAACTTAGAGATTTTCTAAAGTTTTGACACTAAATAAATTCATAAAAAATTTTCTATCGTGTGGATTCTTCCTCTGCTGCACCTAAAACGCTGCCCTTCAGCACCCCTGCAAGCACCTGTAACAAAAAGGGAACAATTAGCACATAGAAAATCAAAAGATTGCCTTAACAGTTTTCAAAAAGTCTTCATACCTGATCGGTATTTCCCCATACAATATTGAAATTACATATTAAATTTTTCAAAGTAACACTTTTAGTGGACCAAGATTGTACCTACTGTGTCGCAAACGCTGAAAAACTACTAGCGAGACCCACCGGTCACTTATTTTTCACAGTTTTGTGCATTTTGGACCCTAACTTAGAGATTTTCTAAAGTTTTGACACTAAATAAATTCATAAAAAATTTTCTATCGTGTGGATTCTTCCTCTGCTGCACCTAAAACGCTGCCCTTCAGCACCCCTGCAAGCACCTGTAACAAAAAGGGAACAATTAGCACATAGAAAATCAAAAGATTGCCTTAACAGTTTTCAAAAAGTCTTCATACCTGATCGGTATTTCCCCATACAATATTGAAATTACATATTAAATTTTTCAAAGTAACACTTTTAGTGGACCAAGATTGTACCTACTGTGTCGCAAACGCTGAAAAACTACTAGCGAGACCCACCGGTCACTTATTTTTCACAGTTTTGTGCATTTTGGACCCTAACTTAGAGATTTTCTAAAGTTTTGACACTAAATAAATTCATAAAAAATTTTCTATCGTGTGGATTCTTCCT
>CAVLYT010000018.1:0-76092 GCA_963675405.1 Cosmorhoe ocellata
GCCTGTAACAAAAATCAAAGAATTAGCACATCAAAAATCAAAAAGTCCCCGACCACATTCCAAAAAGTCTTAATACCCGATCGACATTCTCTATACAATATTCAGATAAAAAATTAAAAGTTTCTAAGTTAAAGTTTTTTGTGGACCAGGATTGTTTGTAACTGTATCACAGAGGGTGAATATCAACAACCGAGACCCAGTAGAAGGTTTAAAATTACAGTTTTCGACATTTTGGCTCCTAATTTTCAATTTTATTAGACTAAATTTCAAATTTCAAAGTTTTCTTCCAGCTATTTCTTCTTTTGCCGCACCTAAAACGTTGTCCTCCAGCGTCCCGACGAGTGCCTGTAACAAAAATCAAAGAATTAGCACATCAAAAATCAAAAAGTCCCCGACCACATTCCCAAAAAGTCTTAATACCCGATCGACATTCTCTATACAATATTCAGATAAAAATTAAAAGTTTCTAAGTTAAAGTTTTTTGTGGACCAGGATTGTTTGTAACTGTATCACAGAGGGTGAATATCAACAACCGAGACCCAGTAGAAGGTTTAAAATTACAGTTTTCGACATTTTGGCTCCTAATTTTCAATTTTATTAGACTAAATTTCAAATTTCAAAGTTTTCTTCCAGCTATTTCTTCTTTTGCCGCACCTAAAACGTTGTCCTCCAGCGTCCCGACGAGTGCCTGTAACAAAAAATCAAAGAATTAGCACATCAAAAATCAAAAAGTCCCCGACCACATTCCCAAAAAGTCTTAATACCCGATCGACATTCTCTATACAATATTCAGATAAAAATTAAAAGTTTCTAAGTTAAAGTTTTTTGTGGACCAGGATTGTTTGTAACTGTATCACAGAGGGTGAATATCAACAACCGAGACCCAGTAGAAGGTTTAAAATTACAGTTTTCGACATTTTGGCTCCTAATTTTCAATTTTATTAGACTAAATTTCAAATTTCAAAGTTTTCTTCCAGCTATTTCTTCTTTTGCCGCACCTAAAACGTTGTCCTCCAGCGTCCCGACGAGTGCCTGTAACAAAAATCAAAGAATTAGCACATCAAAAATCAAAAAGTCCCCGACCACATTCCCAAAAAGTCTTAATACCCGATCGACATTCTCTATACAATATTCAGATAAAAATTAAAAGTTTCTAAGTTAAAGTTTTTTGTGGACCAGGATTGTTTGTAACTGTATCACAGAGGGTGAATATCAACAACCGAGACCCAGTAGAAGGTTTAAAATTACAGTTTTCGACATTTTGGCTCCTAATTTTCAATTTTATTAGACTAAATTTCAAATTTCAAAGTTTTCTTCCAGCTATTTCTTCTTTTGCCGCACCTAAAACGTTGTCCTCCAGCGTCCCGACGAGTGCCTGTAACAAAAATCAAAGAATTAGCACATCAAAAATCAAAAAGTCCCCGACCACATTCCCAAAAAGTCTTAATACCCGATCGACATTCTCTATACAATATTCAGATAAAAATTAAAAGTTTCTAAGTTAAAGTTTTTTGTGGACCAGGATTGTTTGTAACTGTATCACAGAGGGTGAATATCAACAACCGAGACCCAGTAGAAGGTTTAAAATTACAGTTTTCGACATTTTGGCTCCTAATTTTCAATTTTATTAGACTAAATTTCAAATTTCAAAGTTTTCTTCCAGCTATTTCTTCTTTTGCCGCACCTAAAACGTTGTCCTCCAGCGTCCCGACGAGTGCCTGTAACAAAAATCAAAGAATTAGCACATCAAAAATCAAAAAGTCCCCGACCACATTCCCAAAAAGTCTTAATACCCGATCGACATTCTCTATACAATATTCAGATAAAAATTAAAAGTTTCTAAGTTAAAGTTTTTTGTGGACCAGGATTGTTTGTAACTGTATCACAGAGGGTGAATATCAACAACCGAGACCCAGTAGAAGGTTTAAAATTACAGTTTTCGACATTTTGGCTCCTAATTTTCAATTTTATTAGACTAAATTTCAAATTTCAAAGTTTTCTTCCAGCTATTTCTTCTTTTGCCGCACCTAAAACGTTGTCCTCCAGCGTCCGACGAGTGCCTGTAACAAAAATCAAAGAATTAGCACATCAAAAATCAAAAAGTCCCCGACCACATTCCCAAAAAGTCTTAATACCCGATCGACATTCTCTATACAATATTCAGATAAAAATTAAAAGTTTCTAAGTTAAAGTTTTTTGTGGACCAGGATTGTTTGTAACTGTATCACAGAGGGTGAATATCAACAACCGAGACCCAGTAGAAGGTTTAAAATTACAGTTTTCGACATTTTGGCTCCTAATTTTCAATTTTATTAGACTAAATTTCAAATTTCAAAGTTTTCTTCCAGCTATTTCTTCTTTTGCCGCACCTAAAACGTTGTCCTCCAGCGTCCCGACGAGTGCCTGTAACAAAAATCAAAGAATTAGCACATCAAAAATCAAAAAGTCCCCGACCACATTCCCAAAAAGTCTTAATACCCGATCGACATTCTCTATACAATATTCAGATAAAAATTAAAAGTTTCTAAGTTAAAGTTTTTTGTGGACCAGGATTGTTTGTAACTGTATCACAGAGGGTGAATATCAACAACCGAGACCCAGTAGAAGGTTTAAAATTACAGTTTTCGACATTTTGGCTCCTAATTTTCAATTTTATTAGACTAAATTTCAAATTTCAAAGTTTTCTTCCAGCTATTTCTTCTTTTGCCGCACCTAAAACGTTGTCCTCCAGCGTCCCGACGAGTGCCTGTAACAAAAATCAAAGAATTAGCACATCAAAAATCAAAAAGTCCCCGACCACATTCCCAAAAAGTCTTAATACCCGATCGACATTCTCTATACAATATTCAGATAAAAATTAAAAGTTTCTAAGTTAAAGTTTTTTGTGGACCAGGATTGTTTGTAACTGTATCACAGAGGGTGAATATCAACAACCGAGACCCAGTAGAAGGTTTAAAATTACAGTTTTCGACATTTTGGCTCCTAATTTTCAATTTTATTAGACTAAATTTCAAATTTCAAAGTTTTCTTCCAGCTATTTCTTCTTTTGCCGCACCTAAAACGTTGTCCTCCAGCGTCCCGACGAGTGCCTGTAACAAAAATCAAAGAATTAGCACATCAAAAATCAAAAAGTCCCCGACCACATTCCCAAAAAGTCTTAATACCCGATCGACATTCTCTATACAATATTCAGATAAAAATTAAAAGTTTCTAAGTTAAAGTTTTTTGTGGACCAGGATTGTTTGTAACTGTATCACAGAGGGTGAATATCAACAACCGAGACCCAGTAGAAGGTTTAAAATTACAGTTTTCGACATTTTGGCTCCTAATTTTCAATTTTATTAGACTAAATTTCAAATTTCAAAGTTTTCTTCCAGCTATTTCTTCTTTTGCCGCACCTAAAACGTTGTCCTCCAGCGTCCCGACGAGTGCCTGTAACAAAAATCAAAGAATTAGCACATCAAAAATCAAAAAGTCCCCGACCACATTCCCAAAAAGTCTTAATACCCGATCGACATTCTCTATACAATATTCAGATAAAAATTAAAAGTTTCTAAGTTAAAGTTTTTTGTGGACCAGGATTGTTTGTAACTGTATCACAGAGGGTGAATATCAACAACCGAGACCCAGTAGAAGGTTTAAAATTACAGTTTTCGACATTTTGGCTCCTAATTTTCAATTTTATTAGACTAAATTTCAAATTTCAAAGTTTTCTTCCAGCTATTTCTTCTTTTGCCGCACCTAAAACGTTGTCCTCCAGCGTCCCGACGAGTGCCTGTAACAAAAATCAAAGAATTAGCACATCAAAAATCAAAAAGTCCCCGACCACATTCCCAAAAAGTCTTAATACCCGATCGACATTCTCTATACAATATTCAGATAAAAATTAAAAGTTTCTAAGTTAAAGTTTTTTGTGGACCAGGATTGTTTGTAACTGTATCACAGAGGGTGAATATCAACAACCGAGACCCAGTAGAAGGTTTAAAATTACAGTTTTCGACATTTTGGCTCCTAATTTTCAATTTTATTAGACTAAATTTCAAATTTCAAAGTTTTCTTCCAGCTATTTCTTCTTTTGCCGCACCTAAAACGTTGTCCTCCAGCGTCCCGACGAGTGCCTGTAACAAAAATCAAAGAATTAGCACATCAAAAATCAAAAAGTCCCCGACCACATTCCCAAAAAGTCTTAATACCCGATCGACATTCTCTATACAATATTCAGATAAAAATTAAAAGTTTCTAAGTTAAAGTTTTTTGTGGACCAGGATTGTTTGTAACTGTATCACAGAGGGTGAATATCAACAACCGAGACCCAGTAGAAGGTTTAAAATTACAGTTTTCGACATTTTGGCTCCTAATTTTCAATTTTATTAGACTAAATTTCAAATTTCAAAGTTTTCTTCCAGCTATTTCTTCTTTTGCCGCACCTAAAACGTTGTCCTCCAGCGTCCCGACGAGTGCCTGTAACAAAAATCAAAGAATTAGCACATCAAAAATCAAAAAGTCCCCGACCACATTCCCAAAAAGTCTTAATACCCGATCGACATTCTCTATACAATATTCAGATAAAAATTAAAAGTTTCTAAGTTAAAGTTTTTTGTGGACCAGGATTGTTTGTAACTGTATCACAGAGGGTGAATATCAACAACCGAGACCCAGTAGAAGGTTTAAAATTACAGTTTTCGACATTTTGGCTCCTAATTTTCAATTTTATTAGACTAAATTTCAAATTTCAAAGTTTTCTTCCAGCTATTTCTTCTTTTGCCGCACCTAAAACGTTGTCCTCCAGCGTCCCGACGAGTGCCTGTAACAAAAATCAAAGAATTAGCACATCAAAAATCAAAAAGTCCCCGACCACATTCCCAAAAAGTCTTAATACCCGATCGACATTCTCTATACAATATTCAGATAAAAATTAAAAGTTTCTAAGTTAAAGTTTTTTGTGGACCAGGATTGTTTGTAACTGTATCACAGAGGGTGAATATCAACAACCGAGACCCAGTAGAAGGTTTAAAATTACAGTTTTCGACATTTTGGCTCCTAATTTTCAATTTTATTAGACTAAATTTCAAATTTCAAAGTTTTCTTCCAGCTATTTCTTCTTTTGCCGCACCTAAAACGTTGTCCTCCAGCGTCCCGACGAGTGCCTGTAACAAAAATCAAAGAATTAGCACATCAAAAATCAAAAAGTCCCCGACCACATTCCCAAAAAGTCTTAATACCCGATCGACATTCTCTATACAATATTCAGATAAAAATTAAAAGTTTCTAAGTTAAAGTTTTTTGTGGACCAGGATTGTTTGTAACTGTATCACAGAGGGTGAATATCAACAACCGAGACCCAGTAGAAGGTTTAAAATTACAGTTTTCGACATTTTGGCTCCTAATTTTCAATTTTATTAGACTAAATTTCAAATTTCAAAGTTTTCTTCCAGCTATTTCTTCTTTTGCCGCACCTAAAACGTTGTCCTCCAGCGTCCCGACGAGTGCCTGTAACAAAAATCAAAGAATTAGCACATCAAAAATCAAAAAGTCCCCGACCACATTCCCAAAAAGTCTTAATACCCGATCGACATTCTCTATACAATATTCAGATAAAAATTAAAAGTTTCTAAGTTAAAGTTTTTTGTGGACCAGGATTGTTTGTAACTGTATCACAGAGGGTGAATATCAACAACCGAGACCCAGTAGAAGGTTTAAAATTACAGTTTTCGACATTTTGGCTCCTAATTTTCAATTTTATTAGACTAAATTTCAAATTTCAAAGTTTTCTTCCAGCTATTTCTTCTTTTGCCGCACCTAAAACGTTGTCCTCCAGCGTCCCGACGAGTGCCTGTAACAAAAATCAAAGAATTAGCACATCAAAAATCAAAAAGTCCCCGACCACATTCCCAAAAAGTCTTAATACCCGATCGACATTCTCTATACAATATTCAGATAAAAATTAAAAGTTTCTAAGTTAAAGTTTTTTGTGGACCAGGATTGTTTGTAACTGTATCACAGAGGGTGAATATCAACAACCGAGACCCAGTAGAAGGTTTAAAATTACAGTTTTCGACATTTTGGCTCCTAATTTTCAATTTTATTAGACTAAATTTCAAATTTCAAAGTTTTCTTCCAGCTATTTCTTCTTTTGCCGCACCTAAAACGTTGTCCTCCAGCGTCCCGACGAGTGCCTGTAACAAAAATCAAAGAATTAGCACATCAAAAATCAAAAAGTCCCCGACCACATTCCCAAAAAGTCTTAATACCCGATCGACATTCTCTATACAATATTCAGATAAAAATTAAAAGTTTCTAAGTTAAAGTTTTTTGTGGACCAGGATTGTTTGTAACTGTATCACAGAGGGTGAATATCAACAACCGAGACCCAGTAGAAGGTTTAAAATTACAGTTTTCGACATTTTGGCTCCTAATTTTCAATTTTATTAGACTAAATTTCAAATTTCAAAGTTTTCTTCCAGCTATTTCTTCTTTTGCCGCACCTAAAACGTTGTCCTCCAGCGTCCCGACGAGTGCCTGTAACAAAAATCAAAGAATTAGCACATCAAAAATCAAAAAGTCCCGACCACATTCCCAAAAAGTCTTAATACCCGATCGACATTCTCTATACAATATTCAGATAAAAATTAAAAGTTTCTAAGTTAAAGTTTTTTGTGGACCAGGATTGTTTGTAACTGTATCACAGAGGGTGAATATCAACAACCGAGACCCAGTAGAAGGTTTAAAATTACAGTTTTCGACATTTTGGCTCCTAATTTTCAATTTTATTAGACTAAATTTCAAATTTCAAAGTTTTCTTCCAGCTATTTCTTCTTTTGCCGCACCTAAAACGTTGTCCTCCAGCGTCCCGACGAGTGCCTGTAACAAAAATCAAAGAATTAGCACATCAAAAATCAAAAAGTCCCCGACCACATTCCCAAAAAGTCTTAATACCCGATCGACATTCTCTATACAATATTCAGATAAAAATTAAAAGTTTCTAAGTTAAAGTTTTTTGTGGACCAGGATTGTTTGTAACTGTATCACAGAGGGTGAATATCAACAACCGAGACCCAGTAGAAGGTTTAAAATTACAGTTTTCGACATTTTGGCTCCTAATTTTCAATTTTATTAGACTAAATTTCAAATTTCAAAGTTTTCTTCCAGCTATTTCTTCTTTTGCCGCACCTAAAACGTTGTCCTCCAGCGTCCCGACGAGTGCCTGTAACAAAAATCAAAGAATTAGCACATCAAAAATCAAAAAGTCCCCGACCACATTCCCAAAAAGTCTTAATACCCGATCGACATTCTCTATACAATATTCAGATAAAAATTAAAAGTTTCTAAGTTAAAGTTTTTTGTGGACCAGGATTGTTTGTAACTGTATCACAGAGGGTGAATATCAACAACCGAGACCCAGTAGAAGGTTTAAAATTACAGTTTTCGACATTTTGGCTCCTAATTTTCAATTTTATTAGACTAAATTTCAAATTTCAAAGTTTTCTTCCAGCTATTTCTTCTTTTGCCGCACCTAAAACGTTGTCCTCCAGCGTCCCGACGAGTGCCTGTAACAAAAATCAAAGAATTAGCACATCAAAAATCAAAAAGTCCCCGACCACATTCCCAAAAAGTCTTAATACCCGATCGACATTCTCTATACAATATTCAGATAAAAATTAAAAGTTTCTAAGTTAAAGTTTTTTGTGGACCAGGATTGTTTGTAACTGTATCACAGAGGGTGAATATCAACAACCGAGACCCAGTAGAAGGTTTAAAATTACAGTTTTCGACATTTTGGCTCCTAATTTTCAATTTTATTAGACTAAATTTCAAATTTCAAAGTTTTCTTCCAGCTATTTCTTCTTTTGCCGCACCTAAAACGTTGTCCTCCAGCGTCCCGACGAGTGCCTGTAACAAAAATCAAAGAATTAGCACATCAAAAATCAAAAAGTCCCCGACCACATTCCCAAAAAGTCTTAATACCCGATCGACATTCTCTATACAATATTCAGATAAAAATTAAAAGTTTCTAAGTTAAAGTTTTTTGTGGACCAGGATTGTTTGTAACTGTATCACAGAGGGTGAATATCAACAACCGAGACCCAGTAGAAGGTTTAAAATTACAGTTTTCGACATTTTGGCTCCTAATTTTCAATTTTATTAGACTAAATTTCAAATTTCAAAGTTTTCTTCCAGCTATTTCTTCTTTTGCCGCACCTAAAACGTTGTCCTCCAGCGTCCCGACGAGTGCCTGTAACAAAAATCAAAGAATTAGCACATCAAAAATCAAAAAGTCCCCGACCACATTCCCAAAAAGTCTTAATACCCGATCGACATTCTCTATACAATATTCAGATAAAAATTAAAAGTTTCTAAGTTAAAGTTTTTTGTGGACCAGGATTGTTTGTAACTGTATCACAGAGGGTGAATATCAACAACCGAGACCCAGTAGAAGGTTTAAAATTACAGTTTTCGACATTTTGGCTCCTAATTTTCAATTTTATTAGACTAAATTTCAAATTTCAAAGTTTTCTTCCAGCTATTTCTTCTTTTGCCGCACCTAAAACGTTGTCCTCCAGCGTCCCGACGAGTGCCTGTAACAAAAATCAAAGAATTAGCACATCAAAAATCAAAAAGTCCCCGACCACATTCCCAAAAAGTCTTAATACCCGATCGACATTCTCTATACAATATTCAGATAAAAATTAAAAGTTTCTAAGTTAAAGTTTTTTGTGGACCAGGATTGTTTGTAACTGTATCACAGAGGGTGAATATCAACAACCGAGACCCAGTAGAAGGTTTAAAATTACAGTTTTCGACATTTTGGCTCCTAATTTTCAATTTTATTAGACTAAATTTCAAATTTCAAAGTTTTCTTCCAGCTATTTCTTCTTTTGCCGCACCTAAAACGTTGTCCTCCAGCGTCCCGACGAGTGCCTGTAACAAAAATCAAAGAATTAGCACATCAAAAATCAAAAAGTCCCCGACCACATTCCCAAAAAGTCTTAATACCCGATCGACATTCTCTATACAATATTCAGATAAAAATTAAAAGTTTCTAAGTTAAAGTTTTTTGTGGACCAGGATTGTTTGTAACTGTATCACAGAGGGTGAATATCAACAACCGAGACCCAGTAGAAGGTTTAAAATTACAGTTTTCGACATTTTGGCTCCTAATTTTCAATTTTATTAGACTAAATTTCAAATTTCAAAGTTTTCTTCCAGCTATTTCTTCTTTTGCCGCACCTAAAACGTTGTCCTCCAGCGTCCCGACGAGTGCCTGTAACAAAAATCAAAGAATTAGCACATCAAAAATCAAAAAGTCCCCGACCACATTCCCAAAAAGTCTTAATACCCGATCGACATTCTCTATACAATATTCAGATAAAAATTAAAAGTTTCTAAGTTAAAGTTTTTTGTGGACCAGGATTGTTTGTAACTGTATCACAGAGGGTGAATATCAACAACCGAGACCCAGTAGAAGGTTTAAAATTACAGTTTTCGACATTTTGGCTCCTAATTTTCAATTTTATTAGACTAAATTTCAAATTTCAAAGTTTTCTTCCAGCTATTTCTTCTTTTGCCGCACCTAAAACGTTGTCCTCCAGCGTCCCGACGAGTGCCTGTAACAAAAATCAAAGAATTAGCACATCAAAAATCAAAAAGTCCCCGACCACATTCCCAAAAAGTCTTAATACCCGATCGACATTCTCTATACAATATTCAGATAAAAATTAAAAGTTTCTAAGTTAAAGTTTTTTGTGGACCAGGATTGTTTGTAACTGTATCACAGAGGGTGAATATCAACAACCGAGACCCAGTAGAAGGTTTAAAATTACAGTTTTCGACATTTTGGCTCCTAATTTTCAATTTTATTAGACTAAATTTCAAATTTCAAAGTTTTCTTCCAGCTATTTCTTCTTTTGCCGCACCTAAAACGTTGTCCTCCAGCGTCCCGACGAGTGCCTGTAACAAAAATCAAAGAATTAGCACATCAAAAATCAAAAAGTCCCCGACCACATTCCCAAAAAGTCTTAATACCCGATCGACATTCTCTATACAATATTCAGATAAAAATTAAAAGTTTCTAAGTTAAAGTTTTTTGTGGACCAGGATTGTTTGTAACTGTATCACAGAGGGTGAATATCAACAACCGAGACCCAGTAGAAGGTTTAAAATTACAGTTTTCGACATTTTGGCTCCTAATTTTCAATTTTATTAGACTAAATTTCAAATTTCAAAGTTTTCTTCCAGCTATTTCTTCTTTTGCCGCACCTAAAACGTTGTCCTCCAGCGTCCCGACGAGTGCCTGTAACAAAAATCAAAGAATTAGCACATCAAAAATCAAAAAGTCCCCGACCACATTCCCAAAAAGTCTTAATACCCGATCGACATTCTCTATACAATATTCAGATAAAAATTAAAAGTTTCTAAGTTAAAGTTTTTTGTGGACCAGGATTGTTTGTAACTGTATCACAGAGGGTGAATATCAACAACCGAGACCCAGTAGAAGGTTTAAAATTACAGTTTTCGACATTTTGGCTCCTAATTTTCAATTTTATTAGACTAAATTTCAAATTTCAAAGTTTTCTTCCAGCTATTTCTTCTTTTGCCGCACCTAAAACGTTGTCCTCCAGCGTCCCGACGAGTGCCTGTAACAAAAATCAAAGAATTAGCACATCAAAAATCAAAAAGTCCCCGACCACATTCCCAAAAAGTCTTAATACCCGATCGACATTCTCTATACAATATTCAGATAAAAATTAAAAGTTTCTAAGTTAAAGTTTTTTGTGGACCAGGATTGTTTGTAACTGTATCACAGAGGGTGAATATCAACAACCGAGACCCAGTAGAAGGTTTAAAATTACAGTTTTCGACATTTTGGCTCCTAATTTTCAATTTTATTAGACTAAATTTCAAATTTCAAAGTTTTCTTCCAGCTATTTCTTCTTTTGCCGCACCTAAAACGTTGTCCTCCAGCGTCCCGACGAGTGCCTGTAACAAAAATCAAAGAATTAGCACATCAAAAATCAAAAAGTCCCCGACCACATTCCCAAAAAGTCTTAATACCCGATCGACATTCTCTATACAATATTCAGATAAAAATTAAAAGTTTCTAAGTTAAAGTTTTTTGTGGACCAGGATTGTTTGTAACTGTATCACAGAGGGTGAATATCAACAACCGAGACCCAGTAGAAGGTTTAAAATTACAGTTTTCGACATTTTGGCTCCTAATTTTCAATTTTATTAGACTAAATTTCAAATTTCAAAGTTTTCTTCCAGCTATTTCTTCTTTTGCCGCACCTAAAACGTTGTCCTCCAGCGTCCCGACGAGTGCCTGTAACAAAAATCAAAGAATTAGCACATCAAAAATCAAAAAGTCCCCGACCACATTCCCAAAAAGTCTTAATACCCGATCGACATTCTCTATACAATATTCAGATAAAAATTAAAAGTTTCTAAGTTAAAGTTTTTTGTGGACCAGGATTGTTTGTAACTGTATCACAGAGGGTGAATATCAACAACCGAGACCCAGTAGAAGGTTTAAAATTACAGTTTTCGACATTTTGGCTCCTAATTTTCAATTTTATTAGACTAAATTTCAAATTTCAAAGTTTTCTTCCAGCTATTTCTTCTTTTGCCGCACCTAAAACGTTGTCCTCCAGCGTCCCGACGAGTGCCTGTAACAAAAATCAAAGAATTAGCACATCAAAAATCAAAAAGTCCCCGACCACATTCCCAAAAAGTCTTAATACCCGATCGACATTCTCTATACAATATTCAGATAAAAATTAAAAGTTTCTAAGTTAAAGTTTTTTGTGGACCAGGATTGTTTGTAACTGTATCACAGAGGGTGAATATCAACAACCGAGACCCAGTAGAAGGTTTAAAATTACAGTTTTCGACATTTTGGCTCCTAATTTTCAATTTTATTAGACTAAATTTCAAATTTCAAAGTTTTCTTCCAGCTATTTCTTCTTTTGCCGCACCTAAAACGTTGTCCTCCAGCGTCCCGACGAGTGCCTGTAACAAAAATCAAAGAATTAGCACATCAAAAATCAAAAAGTCCCCGACCACATTCCCAAAAAGTCTTAATACCCGATCGACATTCTCTATACAATATTCAGATAAAAATTAAAAGTTTCTAAGTTAAAGTTTTTTGTGGACCAGGATTGTTTGTAACTGTATCACAGAGGGTGAATATCAACAACCGAGACCCAGTAGAAGGTTTAAAATTACAGTTTTCGACATTTTGGCTCCTAATTTTCAATTTTATTAGACTAAATTTCAAATTTCAAAGTTTTCTTCCAGCTATTTCTTCTTTTGCCGCACCTAAAACGTTGTCCTCCAGCGTCCCGACGAGTGCCTGTAACAAAAATCAAAGAATTAGCACATCAAAAATCAAAAAGTCCCCGACCACATTCCCAAAAAGTCTTAATACCCGATCGACATTCTCTATACAATATTCAGATAAAAATTAAAAGTTTCTAAGTTAAAGTTTTTTGTGGACCAGGATTGTTTGTAACTGTATCACAGAGGGTGAATATCAACAACCGAGACCCAGTAGAAGGTTTAAAATTACAGTTTTCGACATTTTGGCTCCTAATTTTCAATTTTATTAGACTAAATTTCAAATTTCAAAGTTTTCTTCCAGCTATTTCTTCTTTTGCCGCACCTAAAACGTTGTCCTCCAGCGTCCCGACGAGTGCCTGTAACAAAAATCAAAGAATTAGCACATCAAAAATCAAAAAGTCCCCGACCACATTCCCAAAAAGTCTTAATACCCGATCGACATTCTCTATACAATATTCAGATAAAAATTAAAAGTTTCTAAGTTAAAGTTTTTTGTGGACCAGGATTGTTTGTAACTGTATCACAGAGGGTGAATATCAACAACCGAGACCCAGTAGAAGGTTTAAAATTACAGTTTTCGACATTTTGGCTCCTAATTTTCAATTTTATTAGACTAAATTTCAAATTTCAAAGTTTTCTTCCAGCTATTTCTTCTTTTGCCGCACCTAAAACGTTGTCCTCCAGCGTCCCGACGAGTGCCTGTAACAAAAATCAAAGAATTAGCACATCAAAAATCAAAAAGTCCCCGACCACATTCCCAAAAAGTCTTAATACCCGATCGACATTCTCTATACAATATTCAGATAAAAATTAAAAGTTTCTAAGTTAAAGTTTTTTGTGGACCAGGATTGTTTGTAACTGTATCACAGAGGGTGAATATCAACAACCGAGACCCAGTAGAAGGTTTAAAATTACAGTTTTCGACATTTTGGCTCCTAATTTTCAATTTTATTAGACTAAATTTCAAATTTCAAAGTTTTCTTCCAGCTATTTCTTCTTTTGCCGCACCTAAAACGTTGTCCTCCAGCGTCCCGACGAGTGCCTGTAACAAAAATCAAAGAATTAGCACATCAAAAATCAAAAAGTCCCCGACCACATTCCCAAAAAGTCTTAATACCCGATCGACATTCTCTATACAATATTCAGATAAAAATTAAAAGTTTCTAAGTTAAAGTTTTTTGTGGACCAGGATTGTTTGTAACTGTATCACAGAGGGTGAATATCAACAACCGAGACCCAGTAGAAGGTTTAAAATTACAGTTTTCGACATTTTGGCTCCTAATTTTCAATTTTATTAGACTAAATTTCAAATTTCAAAGTTTTCTTCCAGCTATTTCTTCTTTTGCCGCACCTAAAACGTTGTCCTCCAGCGTCCCGACGAGTGCCTGTAACAAAAATCAAAGAATTAGCACATCAAAAATCAAAAAGTCCCCGACCACATTCCCAAAAAGTCTTAATACCCGATCGACATTCTCTATACAATATTCAGATAAAAATTAAAAGTTTCTAAGTTAAAGTTTTTTGTGGACCAGGATTGTTTGTAACTGTATCACAGAGGGTGAATATCAACAACCGAGACCCAGTAGAAGGTTTAAAATTACAGTTTTCGACATTTTGGCTCCTAATTTTCAATTTTATTAGACTAAATTTCAAATTTCAAAGTTTTCTTCCAGCTATTTCTTCTTTTGCCGCACCTAAAACGTTGTCCTCCAGCGTCCCGACGAGTGCCTGTAACAAAAATCAAAGAATTAGCACATCAAAAATCAAAAAGTCCCCGACCACATTCCCAAAAAGTCTTAATACCCGATCGACATTCTCTATACAATATTCAGATAAAAATTAAAAGTTTCTAAGTTAAAGTTTTTTGTGGACCAGGATTGTTTGTAACTGTATCACAGAGGGTGAATATCAACAACCGAGACCCAGTAGAAGGTTTAAAATTACAGTTTTCGACATTTTGGCTCCTAATTTTCAATTTTATTAGACTAAATTTCAAATTTCAAAGTTTTCTTCCAGCTATTTCTTCTTTTGCCGCACCTAAAACGTTGTCCTCCAGCGTCCCGACGAGTGCCTGTAACAAAAATCAAAGAATTAGCACATCAAAAATCAAAAAGTCCCCGACCACATTCCCAAAAAGTCTTAATACCCGATCGACATTCTCTATACAATATTCAGATAAAAATTAAAAGTTTCTAAGTTAAAGTTTTTTGTGGACCAGGATTGTTTGTAACTGTATCACAGAGGGTGAATATCAACAACCGAGACCCAGTAGAAGGTTTAAAATTACAGTTTTCGACATTTTGGCTCCTAATTTTCAATTTTATTAGACTAAATTTCAAATTTCAAAGTTTTCTTCCAGCTATTTCTTCTTTTGCCGCACCTAAAACGTTGTCCTCCAGCGTCCCGACGAGTGCCTGTAACAAAAATCAAAGAATTAGCACATCAAAAATCAAAAAGTCCCCGACCACATTCCCAAAAAGTCTTAATACCCGATCGACATTCTCTATACAATATTCAGATAAAAATTAAAAGTTTCTAAGTTAAAGTTTTTTGTGGACCAGGATTGTTTGTAACTGTATCACAGAGGGTGAATATCAACAACCGAGACCCAGTAGAAGGTTTAAAATTACAGTTTTCGACATTTTGGCTCCTAATTTTCAATTTTATTAGACTAAATTTCAAATTTCAAAGTTTTCTTCCAGCTATTTCTTCTTTTGCCGCACCTAAAACGTTGTCCTCCAGCGTCCCGACGAGTGCCTGTAACAAAAATCAAAGAATTAGCACATCAAAAATCAAAAAGTCCCCGACCACATTCCCAAAAAGTCTTAATACCCGATCGACATTCTCTATACAATATTCAGATAAAAATTAAAAGTTTCTAAGTTAAAGTTTTTTGTGGACCAGGATTGTTTGTAACTGTATCACAGAGGGTGAATATCAACAACCGAGACCCAGTAGAAGGTTTAAAATTACAGTTTTCGACATTTTGGCTCCTAATTTTCAATTTTATTAGACTAAATTTCAAATTTCAAAGTTTTCTTCCAGCTATTTCTTCTTTTGCCGCACCTAAAACGTTGTCCTCCAGCGTCCCGACGAGTGCCTGTAACAAAAATCAAAGAATTAGCACATCAAAAATCAAAAAGTCCCCGACCACATTCCCAAAAAGTCTTAATACCCGATCGACATTCTCTATACAATATTCAGATAAAAATTAAAAGTTTCTAAGTTAAAGTTTTTTGTGGACCAGGATTGTTTGTAACTGTATCACAGAGGGTGAATATCAACAACCGAGACCCAGTAGAAGGTTTAAAATTACAGTTTTCGACATTTTGGCTCCTAATTTTCAATTTTATTAGACTAAATTTCAAATTTCAAAGTTTTCTTCCAGCTATTTCTTCTTTTGCCGCACCTAAAACGTTGTCCTCCAGCGTCCCGACGAGTGCCTGTAACAAAAATCAAAGAATTAGCACATCAAAAATCAAAAAGTCCCCGACCACATTCCCAAAAAGTCTTAATACCCGATCGACATTCTCTATACAATATTCAGATAAAAATTAAAAGTTTCTAAGTTAAAGTTTTTTGTGGACCAGGATTGTTTGTAACTGTATCACAGAGGGTGAATATCAACAACCGAGACCCAGTAGAAGGTTTAAAATTACAGTTTTCGACATTTTGGCTCCTAATTTTCAATTTTATTAGACTAAATTTCAAATTTCAAAGTTTTCTTCCAGCTATTTCTTCTTTTGCCGCACCTAAAACGTTGTCCTCCAGCGTCCCGACGAGTGCCTGTAACAAAAATCAAAGAATTAGCACATCAAAAATCAAAAAGTCCCCGACCACATTCCCAAAAAGTCTTAATACCCGATCGACATTCTCTATACAATATTCAGATAAAAATTAAAAGTTTCTAAGTTAAAGTTTTTTGTGGACCAGGATTGTTTGTAACTGTATCACAGAGGGTGAATATCAACAACCGAGACCCAGTAGAAGGTTTAAAATTACAGTTTTCGACATTTTGGCTCCTAATTTTCAATTTTATTAGACTAAATTTCAAATTTCAAAGTTTTCTTCCAGCTATTTCTTCTTTTGCCGCACCTAAAACGTTGTCCTCCAGCGTCCCGACGAGTGCCTGTAACAAAAATCAAAGAATTAGCACATCAAAAATCAAAAAGTCCCCGACCACATTCCCAAAAAGTCTTAATACCCGATCGACATTCTCTATACAATATTCAGATAAAAATTAAAAGTTTCTAAGTTAAAGTTTTTTGTGGACCAGGATTGTTTGTAACTGTATCACAGAGGGTGAATATCAACAACCGAGACCCAGTAGAAGGTTTAAAATTACAGTTTTCGACATTTTGGCTCCTAATTTTCAATTTTATTAGACTAAATTTCAAATTTCAAAGTTTTCTTCCAGCTATTTCTTCTTTTGCCGCACCTAAAACGTTGTCCTCCAGCGTCCCGACGAGTGCCTGTAACAAAAATCAAAGAATTAGCACATCAAAAATCAAAAAGTCCCCGACCACATTCCCAAAAAGTCTTAATACCCGATCGACATTCTCTATACAATATTCAGATAAAAATTAAAAGTTTCTAAGTTAAAGTTTTTTGTGGACCAGGATTGTTTGTAACTGTATCACAGAGGGTGAATATCAACAACCGAGACCCAGTAGAAGGTTTAAAATTACAGTTTTCGACATTTTGGCTCCTAATTTTCAATTTTATTAGACTAAATTTCAAATTTCAAAGTTTTCTTCCAGCTATTTCTTCTTTTGCCGCACCTAAAACGTTGTCCTCCAGCGTCCCGACGAGTGCCTGTAACAAAAATCAAAGAATTAGCACATCAAAAATCAAAAAGTCCCCGACCACATTCCCAAAAAGTCTTAATACCCGATCGACATTCTCTATACAATATTCAGATAAAAATTAAAAGTTTCTAAGTTAAAGTTTTTTGTGGACCAGGATTGTTTGTAACTGTATCACAGAGGGTGAATATCAACAACCGAGACCCAGTAGAAGGTTTAAAATTACAGTTTTCGACATTTTGGCTCCTAATTTTCAATTTTATTAGACTAAATTTCAAATTTCAAAGTTTTCTTCCAGCTATTTCTTCTTTTGCCGCACCTAAAACGTTGTCCTCCAGCGTCCCGACGAGTGCCTGTAACAAAAATCAAAGAATTAGCACATCAAAAATCAAAAAGTCCCCGACCACATTCCCAAAAAGTCTTAATACCCGATCGACATTCTCTATACAATATTCAGATAAAAATTAAAAGTTTCTAAGTTAAAGTTTTTTGTGGACCAGGATTGTTTGTAACTGTATCACAGAGGGTGAATATCAACAACCGAGACCCAGTAGAAGGTTTAAAATTACAGTTTTCGACATTTTGGCTCCTAATTTTCAATTTTATTAGACTAAATTTCAAATTTCAAAGTTTTCTTCTCAGCTATTTCTTCTTTTGCCGCACCTAAAACGTTGTCCTCCAGCGTCCCGACGAGTGCCTGTAACAAAAATCTCAAAGAATTAGCACATCAAAAATCAAAAAGTCCCCGACCACATTCCCAAAAAGTCTTAATACCCGATCGACATTCTCTATACAATATTCAGATAAAAATTAAAAGTTTCTAAGTTAAAGTTTTTTGTGGACCAGGATTGTTTGTAACTGTATCACAGAGGGTGAATATCAACAACCGAGACCCAGTAGAAGGTTTAAAATTACAGTTTTCGACATTTTGGCTCCTAATTTTCAATTTTATTAGACTAAATTTCAAATTTCAAAGTTTTTCCAGCTATTTCTTCTTTTGCCGCACCTAAAACGTTGTCCTCCAGCGTCCCGACGAGTGCCTGTAACAAAAATCAAAGAATTAGCACATCAAAAATCAAAAAGTCCCCGACCACATTCCCAAAAAGTCTTAATACCCGATCGACATTCTCTATACAATATTCAGATAAAAATTAAAAGTTTCTAAGTTAAAGTTTTTTGTGGACCAGGATTGTTTGTAACTGTATCACAGAGGGTGAATATCAACAACCGAGACCCAGTAGAAGGTTTAAAATTACAGTTTTCGACATTTTGGCTCCTAATTTTCAATTTTATTAGACTAAATTTCAAATTTCAAAGTTTTCTTCCAGCTATTTCTTCTTTTGCCGCACCTAAAACGTTGTCCTCCAGCGTCCCGACGAGTGCCTGTAACAAAAATCAAAGAATTAGCACATCAAAAATCAAAAAGTCCCCGACCACATTCCCAAAAAGTCTTAATACCCGATCGACATTCTCTATACAATATTCAGATAAAAATTAAAAGTTTCTAAGTTAAAGTTTTTTGTGGACCAGGATTGTTTGTAACTGTATCACAGAGGGTGAATATCAACAACCGAGACCCAGTAGAAGGTTTAAAATTACAGTTTTCGACATTTTGGCTCCTAATTTTCAATTTTATTAGACTAAATTTCAAATTTCAAAGTTTTCTTCCAGCTATTTCTTCTTTTGCCGCACCTAAAACGTTGTCCTCCAGCGTCCCGACGAGTGCCTGTAACAAAAATCAAAGAATTAGCACATCAAAAATCAAAAAGTCCCCGACCACATTCCCAAAAAGTCTTAATACCCGATCGACATTCTCTATACAATATTCAGATAAAAATTAAAAGTTTCTAAGTTAAAGTTTTTTGTGGACCAGGATTGTTTGTAACTGTATCACAGAGGGTGAATATCAACAACCGAGACCCAGTAGAAGGTTTAAAATTACAGTTTTCGACATTTTGGCTCCTAATTTTCAATTTTATTAGACTAAATTTCAAATTTCAAAGTTTTCTTCCAGCTATTTCTTCTTTTGCCGCACCTAAAACGTTGTCCTCCAGCGTCCCGACGAGTGCCTGTAACAAAAATCAAAGAATTAGCACATCAAAAATCAAAAAGTCCCCGACCACATTCCCAAAAAGTCTTAATACCCGATCGACATTCTCTATACAATATTCAGATAAAAATTAAAAGTTTCTAAGTTAAAGTTTTTTGTGGACCAGGATTGTTTGTAACTGTATCACAGAGGGTGAATATCAACAACCGAGACCCAGTAGAAGGTTTAAAATTACAGTTTTCGACATTTTGGCTCCTAATTTTCAATTTTATTAGACTAAATTTCAAATTTCAAAGTTTTCTTCCAGCTATTTCTTCTTTTGCCGCACCTAAAACGTTGTCCTCCAGCGTCCCGACGAGTGCCTGTAACAAAAATCAAAGAATTAGCACATCAAAAATCAAAAAGTCCCCGACCACATTCCCAAAAAGTCTTAATACCCGATCGACATTCTCTATACAATATTCAGATAAAAATTAAAAGTTTCTAAGTTAAAGTTTTTTGTGGACCAGGATTGTTTGTAACTGTATCACAGAGGGTGAATATCAACAACCGAGACCCAGTAGAAGGTTTAAAATTACAGTTTTCGACATTTTGGCTCCTAATTTTCAATTTTATTAGACTAAATTTCAAATTTCAAAGTTTTCTTCCAGCTATTTCTTCTTTTGCCGCACCTAAAACGTTGTCCTCCAGCGTCCCGACGAGTGCCTGTAACAAAAATCAAAGAATTAGCACATCAAAAATCAAAAAGTCCCCGACCACATTCCCAAAAAGTCTTAATACCCGATCGACATTCTCTATACAATATTCAGATAAAAATTAAAAGTTTCTAAGTTAAAGTTTTTTGTGGACCAGGATTGTTTGTAACTGTATCACAGAGGGTGAATATCAACAACCGAGACCCAGTAGAAGGTTTAAAATTACAGTTTTCGACATTTTGGCTCCTAATTTTCAATTTTATTAGACTAAATTTCAAATTTCAAAGTTTTCTTCCAGCTATTTCTTCTTTTGCCGCACCTAAAACGTTGTCCTCCAGCGTCCCGACGAGTGCCTGTAACAAAAATCAAAGAATTAGCACATCAAAAATCAAAAAGTCCCCGACCACATTCCCAAAAAGTCTTAATACCCGATCGACATTCTCTATACAATATTCAGATAAAAATTAAAAGTTTCTAAGTTAAAGTTTTTTGTGGACCAGGATTGTTTGTAACTGTATCACAGAGGGTGAATATCAACAACCGAGACCCAGTAGAAGGTTTAAAATTACAGTTTTCGACATTTTGGCTCCTAATTTTCAATTTTATTAGACTAAATTTCAAATTTCAAAGTTTTCTTCCAGCTATTTCTTCTTTTGCCGCACCTAAAACGTTGTCCTCCAGCGTCCCGACGAGTGCCTGTAACAAAAATCAAAGAATTAGCACATCAAAAATCAAAAAGTCCCCGACCACATTCCCAAAAAGTCTTAATACCCGATCGACATTCTCTATACAATATTCAGATAAAAATTAAAAGTTTCTAAGTTAAAGTTTTTTGTGGACCAGGATTGTTTGTAACTGTATCACAGAGGGTGAATATCAACAACCGAGACCCAGTAGAAGGTTTAAAATTACAGTTTTCGACATTTTGGCTCCTAATTTTCAATTTTATTAGACTAAATTTCAAATTTCAAAGTTTTCTTCCAGCTATTTCTTCTTTTGCCGCACCTAAAACGTTGTCCTCCAGCGTCCCGACGAGTGCCTGTAACAAAAATCAAAGAATTAGCACATCAAAAATCAAAAAGTCCCCGACCACATTCCCAAAAAGTCTTAATACCCGATCGACATTCTCTATACAATATTCAGATAAAAATTAAAAGTTTCTAAGTTAAAGTTTTTTGTGGACCAGGATTGTTTGTAACTGTATCACAGAGGGTGAATATCAACAACCGAGACCCAGTAGAAGGTTTAAAATTACAGTTTTCGACATTTTGGCTCCTAATTTTCAATTTTATTAGACTAAATTTCAAATTTCAAAGTTTTCTTCCAGCTATTTCTTCTTTTGCCGCACCTAAAACGTTGTCCTCCAGCGTCCCGACGAGTGCCTGTAACAAAAATCAAAGAATTAGCACATCAAAAATCAAAAAGTCCCCGACCACATTCCCAAAAAGTCTTAATACCCGATCGACATTCTCTATACAATATTCAGATAAAAATTAAAAGTTTCTAAGTTAAAGTTTTTTGTGGACCAGGATTGTTTGTAACTGTATCACAGAGGGTGAATATCAACAACCGAGACCCAGTAGAAGGTTTAAAATTACAGTTTTCGACATTTTGGCTCCTAATTTTCAATTTTATTAGACTAAATTTCAAATTTCAAAGTTTTCTTCCAGCTATTTCTTCTTTTGCCGCACCTAAAACGTTGTCCTCCAGCGTCCCGACGAGTGCCTGTAACAAAAATCAAAGAATTAGCACATCAAAAATCAAAAAGTCCCCGACCACATTCCCAAAAAGTCTTAATACCCGATCGACATTCTCTATACAATATTCAGATAAAAATTAAAAGTTTCTAAGTTAAAGTTTTTTGTGGACCAGGATTGTTTGTAACTGTATCACAGAGGGTGAATATCAACAACCGAGACCCAGTAGAAGGTTTAAAATTACAGTTTTCGACATTTTGGCTCCTAATTTTCAATTTTATTAGACTAAATTTCAAATTTCAAAGTTTTCTTCCAGCTATTTCTTCTTTTGCCGCACCTAAAACGTTGTCCTCCAGCGTCCCGACGAGTGCCTGTAACAAAAATCAAAGAATTAGCACATCAAAAATCAAAAAGTCCCCGACCACATTCCCAAAAAGTCTTAATACCCGATCGACATTCTCTATACAATATTCAGATAAAAATTAAAAGTTTCTAAGTTAAAGTTTTTTGTGGACCAGGATTGTTTGTAACTGTATCACAGAGGGTGAATATCAACAACCGAGACCCAGTAGAAGGTTTAAAATTACAGTTTTCGACATTTTGGCTCCTAATTTTCAATTTTATTAGACTAAATTTCAAATTTCAAAGTTTTCTTCCAGCTATTTCTTCTTTTGCCGCACCTAAAACGTTGTCCTCCAGCGTCCCGACGAGTGCCTGTAACAAAAATCAAAGAATTAGCACATCAAAAATCAAAAAGTCCCCGACCACATTCCCAAAAAGTCTTAATACCCGATCGACATTCTCTATACAATATTCAGATAAAAATTAAAAGTTTCTAAGTTAAAGTTTTTTGTGGACCAGGATTGTTTGTAACTGTATCACAGAGGGTGAATATCAACAACCGAGACCCAGTAGAAGGTTTAAAATTACAGTTTTCGACATTTTGGCTCCTAATTTTCAATTTTATTAGACTAAATTTCAAATTTCAAAGTTTTCTTCCAGCTATTTCTTCTTTTGCCGCACCTAAAACGTTGTCCTCCAGCGTCCCGACGAGTGCCTGTAACAAAAATCAAAGAATTAGCACATCAAAAATCAAAAAGTCCCCGACCACATTCCCAAAAAGTCTTAATACCCGATCGACATTCTCTATACAATATTCAGATAAAAATTAAAAGTTTCTAAGTTAAAGTTTTTTGTGGACCAGGATTGTTTGTAACTGTATCACAGAGGGTGAATATCAACAACCGAGACCCAGTAGAAGGTTTAAAATTACAGTTTTCGACATTTTGGCTCCTAATTTTCAATTTTATTAGACTAAATTTCAAATTTCAAAGTTTTCTTCCAGCTATTTCTTCTTTTGCCGCACCTAAAACGTTGTCCTCCAGCGTCCCGACGAGTGCCTGTAACAAAAATCAAAGAATTAGCACATCAAAAATCAAAAAGTCCCCGACCACATTCCCAAAAAGTCTTAATACCCGATCGACATTCTCTATACAATATTCAGATAAAAATTAAAAGTTTCTAAGTTAAAGTTTTTTGTGGACCAGGATTGTTTGTAACTGTATCACAGAGGGTGAATATCAACAACCGAGACCCAGTAGAAGGTTTAAAATTACAGTTTTCGACATTTTGGCTCCTAATTTTCAATTTTATTAGACTAAATTTCAAATTTCAAAGTTTTCTTCCAGCTATTTCTTCTTTTGCCGCACCTAAAACGTTGTCCTCCAGCGTCCCGACGAGTGCCTGTAACAAAAATCAAAGAATTAGCACATCAAAAATCAAAAAGTCCCCGACCACATTCCCAAAAAGTCTTAATACCCGATCGACATTCTCTATACAATATTCAGATAAAAATTAAAAGTTTCTAAGTTAAAGTTTTTTGTGGACCAGGATTGTTTGTAACTGTATCACAGAGGGTGAATATCAACAACCGAGACCCAGTAGAAGGTTTAAAATTACAGTTTTCGACATTTTGGCTCCTAATTTTCAATTTTATTAGACTAAATTTCAAATTTCAAAGTTTTCTTCCAGCTATTTCTTCTTTTGCCGCACCTAAAACGTTGTCCTCCAGCGTCCCGACGAGTGCCTGTAACAAAAATCAAAGAATTAGCACATCAAAAATCAAAAAGTCCCCGACCACATTCCCAAAAAGTCTTAATACCCGATCGACATTCTCTATACAATATTCAGATAAAAATTAAAAGTTTCTAAGTTAAAGTTTTTTGTGGACCAGGATTGTTTGTAACTGTATCACAGAGGGTGAATATCAACAACCGAGACCCAGTAGAAGGTTTAAAATTACAGTTTTCGACATTTTGGCTCCTAATTTTCAATTTTATTAGACTAAATTTCAAATTTCAAAGTTTTCTTCCAGCTATTTCTTCTTTTGCCGCACCTAAAACGTTGTCCTCCAGCGTCCCGACGAGTGCCTGTAACAAAAATCAAAGAATTAGCACATCAAAAATCAAAAAGTCCCCGACCACATTCCCAAAAAGTCTTAATACCCGATCGACATTCTCTATACAATATTCAGATAAAAATTAAAAGTTTCTAAGTTAAAGTTTTTTGTGGACCAGGATTGTTTGTAACTGTATCACAGAGGGTGAATATCAACAACCGAGACCCAGTAGAAGGTTTAAAATTACAGTTTTCGACATTTTGGCTCCTAATTTTCAATTTTATTAGACTAAATTTCAAATTTCAAAGTTTTCTTCCAGCTATTTCTTCTTTTGCCGCACCTAAAACGTTGTCCTCCAGCGTCCCGACGAGTGCCTGTAACAAAAATCAAAGAATTAGCACATCAAAAATCAAAAAGTCCCCGACCACATTCCCAAAAAGTCTTAATACCCGATCGACATTCTCTATACAATATTCAGATAAAAATTAAAAGTTTCTAAGTTAAAGTTTTTTGTGGACCAGGATTGTTTGTAACTGTATCACAGAGGGTGAATATCAACAACCGAGACCCAGTAGAAGGTTTAAAATTACAGTTTTCGACATTTTGGCTCCTAATTTTCAATTTTATTAGACTAAATTTCAAATTTCAAAGTTTTCTTCCAGCTATTTCTTCTTTTGCCGCACCTAAAACGTTGTCCTCCAGCGTCCCGACGAGTGCCTGTAACAAAAATCAAAGAATTAGCACATCAAAAATCAAAAAGTCCCCGACCACATTCCCAAAAAGTCTTAATACCCGATCGACATTCTCTATACAATATTCAGATAAAAATTAAAAGTTTCTAAGTTAAAGTTTTTTGTGGACCAGGATTGTTTGTAACTGTATCACAGAGGGTGAATATCAACAACCGAGACCCAGTAGAAGGTTTAAAATTACAGTTTTCGACATTTTGGCTCCTAATTTTCAATTTTATTAGACTAAATTTCAAATTTCAAAGTTTTCTTCCAGCTATTTCTTCTTTTGCCGCACCTAAAACGTTGTCCTCCAGCGTCCCGACGAGTGCCTGTAACAAAAATCAAAGAATTAGCACATCAAAAATCAAAAAGTCCCCGACCACATTCCCAAAAAGTCTTAATACCCGATCGACATTCTCTATACAATATTCAGATAAAAATTAAAAGTTTCTAAGTTAAAGTTTTTTGTGGACCAGGATTGTTTGTAACTGTATCACAGAGGGTGAATATCAACAACCGAGACCCAGTAGAAGGTTTAAAATTACAGTTTTCGACATTTTGGCTCCTAATTTTCAATTTTATTAGACTAAATTTCAAATTTCAAAGTTTTCTTCCAGCTATTTCTTCTTTTGCCGCACCTAAAACGTTGTCCTCCAGCGTCCCGACGAGTGCCTGTAACAAAAATCAAAGAATTAGCACATCAAAAATCAAAAAGTCCCCGACCACATTCCCAAAAAGTCTTAATACCCGATCGACATTCTCTATACAATATTCAGATAAAAATTAAAAGTTTCTAAGTTAAAGTTTTTTGTGGACCAGGATTGTTTGTAACTGTATCACAGAGGGTGAATATCAACAACCGAGACCCAGTAGAAGGTTTAAAATTACAGTTTTCGACATTTTGGCTCCTAATTTTCAATTTTATTAGACTAAATTTCAAATTTCAAAGTTTTCTTCCAGCTATTTCTTCTTTTGCCGCACCTAAAACGTTGTCCTCCAGCGTCCCGACGAGTGCCTGTAACAAAAATCAAAGAATTAGCACATCAAAAATCAAAAAGTCCCCGACCACATTCCCAAAAAGTCTTAATACCCGATCGACATTCTCTATACAATATTCAGATAAAAATTAAAAGTTTCTAAGTTAAAGTTTTTTGTGGACCAGGATTGTTTGTAACTGTATCACAGAGGGTGAATATCAACAACCGAGACCCAGTAGAAGGTTTAAAATTACAGTTTTCGACATTTTGGCTCCTAATTTTCAATTTTATTAGACTAAATTTCAAATTTCAAAGTTTTCTTCCAGCTATTTCTTCTTTTGCCGCACCTAAAACGTTGTCCTCCAGCGTCCCGACGAGTGCCTGTAACAAAAATCAAAGAATTAGCACATCAAAAATCAAAAAGTCCCCGACCACATTCCCAAAAAGTCTTAATACCCGATCGACATTCTCTATACAATATTCAGATAAAAATTAAAAGTTTCTAAGTTAAAGTTTTTTGTGGACCAGGATTGTTTGTAACTGTATCACAGAGGGTGAATATCAACAACCGAGACCCAGTAGAAGGTTTAAAATTACAGTTTTCGACATTTTGGCTCCTAATTTTCAATTTTATTAGACTAAATTTCAAATTTCAAAGTTTTCTTCCAGCTATTTCTTCTTTTGCCGCACCTAAAACGTTGTCCTCCAGCGTCCCGACGAGTGCCTGTAACAAAAATCAAAGAATTAGCACATCAAAAATCAAAAAGTCCCCGACCACATTCCCAAAAAGTCTTAATACCCGATCGACATTCTCTATACAATATTCAGATAAAAATTAAAAGTTTCTAAGTTAAAGTTTTTTGTGGACCAGGATTGTTTGTAACTGTATCACAGAGGGTGAATATCAACAACCGAGACCCAGTAGAAGGTTTAAAATTACAGTTTTCGACATTTTGGCTCCTAATTTTCAATTTTATTAGACTAAATTTCAAATTTCAAAGTTTTCTTCCAGCTATTTCTTCTTTTGCCGCACCTAAAACGTTGTCCTCCAGCGTCCCGACGAGTGCCTGTAACAAAAATCAAAGAATTAGCACATCAAAAATCAAAAAGTCCCCGACCACATTCCCAAAAAGTCTTAATACCCGATCGACATTCTCTATACAATATTCAGATAAAAATTAAAAGTTTCTAAGTTAAAGTTTTTTGTGGACCAGGATTGTTTGTAACTGTATCACAGAGGGTGAATATCAACAACCGAGACCCAGTAGAAGGTTTAAAATTACAGTTTTCGACATTTTGGCTCCTAATTTTCAATTTTATTAGACTAAATTTCAAATTTCAAAGTTTTCTTCCAGCTATTTCTTCTTTTGCCGCACCTAAAACGTTGTCCTCCAGCGTCCCGACGAGTGCCTGTAACAAAAATCAAAGAATTAGCACATCAAAAATCAAAAAGTCCCCGACCACATTCCCAAAAAGTCTTAATACCCGATCGACATTCTCTATACAATATTCAGATAAAAATTAAAAGTTTCTAAGTTAAAGTTTTTTGTGGACCAGGATTGTTTGTAACTGTATCACAGAGGGTGAATATCAACAACCGAGACCCAGTAGAAGGTTTAAAATTACAGTTTTCGACATTTTGGCTCCTAATTTTCAATTTTATTAGACTAAATTTCAAATTTCAAAGTTTTCTTCCAGCTATTTCTTCTTTTGCCGCACCTAAAACGTTGTCCTCCAGCGTCCCGACGAGTGCCTGTAACAAAAATCAAAGAATTAGCACATCAAAAATCAAAAAGTCCCCGACCACATTCCCAAAAAGTCTTAATACCCGATCGACATTCTCTATACAATATTCAGATAAAAATTAAAAGTTTCTAAGTTAAAGTTTTTTGTGGACCAGGATTGTTTGTAACTGTATCACAGAGGGTGAATATCAACAACCGAGACCCAGTAGAAGGTTTAAAATTACAGTTTTCGACATTTTGGCTCCTAATTTTCAATTTTATTAGACTAAATTTCAAATTTCAAAGTTTTCTTCCAGCTATTTCTTCTTTTGCCGCACCTAAAACGTTGTCCTCCAGCGTCCCGACGAGTGCCTGTAACAAAAATCAAAGAATTAGCACATCAAAAATCAAAAAGTCCCCGACCACATTCCCAAAAAGTCTTAATACCCGATCGACATTCTCTATACAATATTCAGATAAAAATTAAAAGTTTCTAAGTTAAAGTTTTTTGTGGACCAGGATTGTTTGTAACTGTATCACAGAGGGTGAATATCAACAACCGAGACCCAGTAGAAGGTTTAAAATTACAGTTTTCGACATTTTGGCTCCTAATTTTCAATTTTATTAGACTAAATTTCAAATTTCAAAGTTTTCTTCCAGCTATTTCTTCTTTTGCCGCACCTAAAACGTTGTCCTCCAGCGTCCCGACGAGTGCCTGTAACAAAAATCAAAGAATTAGCACATCAAAAATCAAAAAGTCCCCGACCACATTCCCAAAAAGTCTTAATACCCGATCGACATTCTCTATACAATATTCAGATAAAAATTAAAAGTTTCTAAGTTAAAGTTTTTTGTGGACCAGGATTGTTTGTAACTGTATCACAGAGGGTGAATATCAACAACCGAGACCCAGTAGAAGGTTTAAAATTACAGTTTTCGACATTTTGGCTCCTAATTTTCAATTTTATTAGACTAAATTTCAAATTTCAAAGTTTTCTTCCAGCTATTTCTTCTTTTGCCGCACCTAAAACGTTGTCCTCCAGCGTCCCGACGAGTGCCTGTAACAAAAATCAAAGAATTAGCACATCAAAAATCAAAAAGTCCCCGACCACATTCCCAAAAAGTCTTAATACCCGATCGACATTCTCTATACAATATTCAGATAAAAATTAAAAGTTTCTAAGTTAAAGTTTTTTGTGGACCAGGATTGTTTGTAACTGTATCACAGAGGGTGAATATCAACAACCGAGACCCAGTAGAAGGTTTAAAATTACAGTTTTCGACATTTTGGCTCCTAATTTTCAATTTTATTAGACTAAATTTCAAATTTCAAAGTTTTCTTCCAGCTATTTCTTCTTTTGCCGCACCTAAAACGTTGTCCTCCAGCGTCCCGACGAGTGCCTGTAACAAAAATCAAAGAATTAGCACATCAAAAATCAAAAAGTCCCCGACCACATTCCCAAAAAGTCTTAATACCCGATCGACATTCTCTATACAATATTCAGATAAAAATTAAAAGTTTCTAAGTTAAAGTTTTTTGTGGACCAGGATTGTTTGTAACTGTATCACAGAGGGTGAATATCAACAACCGAGACCCAGTAGAAGGTTTAAAATTACAGTTTTCGACATTTTGGCTCCTAATTTTCAATTTTATTAGACTAAATTTCAAATTTCAAAGTTTTCTTCCAGCTATTTCTTCTTTTGCCGCACCTAAAACGTTGTCCTCCAGCGTCCCGACGAGTGCCTGTAACAAAAATCAAAGAATTAGCACATCAAAAATCAAAAAGTCCCCGACCACATTCCCAAAAAGTCTTAATACCCGATCGACATTCTCTATACAATATTCAGATAAAAATTAAAAGTTTCTAAGTTAAAGTTTTTTGTGGACCAGGATTGTTTGTAACTGTATCACAGAGGGTGAATATCAACAACCGAGACCCAGTAGAAGGTTTAAAATTACAGTTTTCGACATTTTGGCTCCTAATTTTCAATTTTATTAGACTAAATTTCAAATTTCAAAGTTTTCTTCCAGCTATTTCTTCTTTTGCCGCACCTAAAACGTTGTCCTCCAGCGTCCCGACGAGTGCCTGTAACAAAAATCAAAGAATTAGCACATCAAAAATCAAAAAGTCCCCGACCACATTCCCAAAAAGTCTTAATACCCGATCGACATTCTCTATACAATATTCAGATAAAAATTAAAAGTTTCTAAGTTAAAGTTTTTTGTGGACCAGGATTGTTTGTAACTGTATCACAGAGGGTGAATATCAACAACCGAGACCCAGTAGAAGGTTTAAAATTACAGTTTTCGACATTTTGGCTCCTAATTTTCAATTTTATTAGACTAAATTTCAAATTTCAAAGTTTTCTTCCAGCTATTTCTTCTTTTCGCCGCACCTAAAACGTTGTCCTCCAGCGTCCCGACGAGTGCCTGTAACAAAAATCAAAGAATTAGCACATCAAAAATCAAAAAGTCCCCGACCACATTCCCAAAAAGTCTTAATACCCGATCGACATTCTCTATACAATATTCAGATAAAAATTAAAAGTTTCTAAGTTAAAGTTTTTTGTGGACCAGGATTGTTTGTAACTGTATCACAGAGGGTGAATATCAACAACCGAGACCCAGTAGAAGGTTTAAAATTACAGTTTTCGACATTTTGGCTCCTAATTTTCAATTTTATTAGACTAAATTTCAAATTTCAAAGTTTTCTTCCAGCTATTTCTTCTTTTGCCGCACCTAAAACGTTGTCCTCCAGCGTCCCGACGAGTGCCTGTAACAAAAATCAAAGAATTAGCACATCAAAAATCAAAAAGTCCCCGACCACATTCCCAAAAAGTCTTAATACCCGATCGACATTCTCTATACAATATTCAGATAAAAATTAAAAGTTTCTAAGTTAAAGTTTTTTGTGGACCAGGATTGTTTGTAACTGTATCACAGAGGGTGAATATCAACAACCGAGACCCAGTAGAAGGTTTAAAATTACAGTTTTCGACATTTTGGCTCCTAATTTTCAATTTTATTAGACTAAATTTCAAATTTCAAAGTTTTCTTCCAGCTATTTCTTCTTTTGCCGCACCTAAAACGTTGTCCTCCAGCGTCCCGACGAGTGCCTGTAACAAAAATCAAAGAATTAGCACATCAAAAATCAAAAAGTCCCCGACCACATTCCCAAAAAGTCTTAATACCCGATCGACATTCTCTATACAATATTCAGATAAAAATTAAAAGTTTCTAAGTTAAAGTTTTTTGTGGACCAGGATTGTTTGTAACTGTATCACAGAGGGTGAATATCAACAACCGAGACCCAGTAGAAGGTTTAAAATTACAGTTTTCGACATTTTGGCTCCTAATTTTCAATTTTATTAGACTAAATTTCAAATTTCAAAGTTTTCTTCCAGCTATTTCTTCTTTTGCCGCACCTAAAACGTTGTCCTCCAGCGTCCCGACGAGTGCCTGTAACAAAAATCAAAGAATTAGCACATCAAAAATCAAAAAGTCCCCGACCACATTCCCAAAAAGTCTTAATACCCGATCGACATTCTCTATACAATATTCAGATAAAAATTAAAAGTTTCTAAGTTAAAGTTTTTTGTGGACCAGGATTGTTTGTAACTGTATCACAGAGGGTGAATATCAACAACCGAGACCCAGTAGAAGGTTTAAAATTACAGTTTTCGACATTTTGGCTCCTAATTTTCAATTTTATTAGACTAAATTTCAAATTTCAAAGTTTTCTTCCAGCTATTTCTTCTTTTGCCGCACCTAAAACGTTGTCCTCCAGCGTCCCGACGAGTGCCTGTAACAAAAATCAAAGAATTAGCACATCAAAAATCAAAAAGTCCCCGACCACATTCCCAAAAAGTCTTAATACCCGATCGACATTCTCTATACAATATTCAGATAAAAATTAAAAGTTTCTAAGTTAAAGTTTTTTGTGGACCAGGATTGTTTGTAACTGTATCACAGAGGGTGAATATCAACAACCGAGACCCAGTAGAAGGTTTAAAATTACAGTTTTCGACATTTTGGCTCCTAATTTTCAATTTTATTAGACTAAATTTCAAATTTCAAAGTTTTCTTCCAGCTATTTCTTCTTTTGCCGCACCTAAAACGTTGTCCTCCAGCGTCCCGACGAGTGCCTGTAACAAAAATCAAAGAATTAGCACATCAAAAATCAAAAAGTCCCCGACCACATTCCCAAAAAGTCTTAATACCCGATCGACATTCTCTATACAATATTCAGATAAAAATTAAAAGTTTCTAAGTTAAAGTTTTTTGTGGACCAGGATTGTTTGTAACTGTATCACAGAGGGTGAATATCAACAACCGAGACCCAGTAGAAGGTTTAAAATTACAGTTTTCGACATTTTGGCTCCTAATTTTCAATTTTATTAGACTAAATTTCAAATTTCAAAGTTTTCTTCCAGCTATTTCTTCTTTTGCCGCACCTAAAACGTTGTCCTCCAGCGTCCCGACGAGTGCCTGTAACAAAAATCAAAGAATTAGCACATCAAAAATCAAAAAGTCCCCGACCACATTCCCAAAAAGTCTTAATACCCGATCGACATTCTCTATACAATATTCAGATAAAAATTAAAAGTTTCTAAGTTAAAGTTTTTTGTGGACACCAGGATTGTTTGTAACTGTATCACAGAGGGTGAATATCAACAACCGAGACCCAGTAGAAGGTTTAAAATTACAGTTTTCGACATTTTGGCTCCTAATTTTCAATTTTATTAGACTAAATTTCAAATTTCAAAGTTTTCTTCCAGCTATTTCTTCTTTTGCCGCACCTAAAACGTTGTCCTCCAGCGTCCCGACGAGTGCCTGTAACAAAAATCAAAGAATTAGCACATCAAAAATCAAAAAGTCCCCGACCACATTCCCAAAAAGTCTTAATACCCGATCGACATTCTCTATACAATATTCAGATAAAAATTAAAAGTTTCTAAGTTAAAGTTTTTTGTGGACCAGGATTGTTTGTAACTGTATCACAGAGGGTGAATATCAACAACCGAGACCCAGTAGAAGGTTTAAAATTACAGTTTTCGACATTTTGGCTCCTAATTTTCAATTTTATTAGACTAAATTTCAAATTTCAAAGTTTTCTTCCAGCTATTTCTTCTTTTGCCGCACCTAAAACGTTGTCCTCCAGCGTCCCGACGAGTGCCTGTAACAAAAATCAAAGAATTAGCACATCAAAAATCAAAAAGTCCCCGACCACATTCCCAAAAAGTCTTAATACCCGATCGACATTCTCTATACAATATTCAGATAAAAATTAAAAGTTTCTAAGTTAAAGTTTTTTGTGGACCAGGATTGTTTGTAACTGTATCACAGAGGGTGAATATCAACAACCGAGACCCAGTAGAAGGTTTAAAATTACAGTTTTCGACATTTTGGCTCCTAATTTTCAATTTTATTAGACTAAATTTCAAATTTCAAAGTTTTCTTCCAGCTATTTCTTCTTTTGCCGCACCTAAAACGTTGTCCTCCAGCGTCCCGACGAGTGCCTGTAACAAAAATCAAAGAATTAGCACATCAAAAATCAAAAAGTCCCCGACCACATTCCCAAAAAGTCTTAATACCCGATCGACATTCTCTATACAATATTCAGATAAAAATTAAAAGTTTCTAAGTTAAAGTTTTTTGTGGACCAGGATTGTTTGTAACTGTATCACAGAGGGTGAATATCAACAACCGAGACCCAGTAGAAGGTTTAAAATTACAGTTTTCGACATTTTGGCTCCTAATTTTCAATTTTATTAGACTAAATTTCAAATTTCAAAGTTTTCTTCCAGCTATTTCTTCTTTTGCCGCACCTAAAACGTTGTCCTCCAGCGTCCCGACGAGTGCCTGTAACAAAAATCAAAGAATTAGCACATCAAAAATCAAAAAGTCCCCGACCACATTCCCAAAAAGTCTTAATACCCGATCGACATTCTCTATACAATATTCAGATAAAAATTAAAAGTTTCTAAGTTAAAGTTTTTTGTGGACCAGGATTGTTTGTAACTGTATCACAGAGGGTGAATATCAACAACCGAGACCCAGTAGAAGGTTTAAAATTACAGTTTTCGACATTTTGGCTCCTAATTTTCAATTTTATTAGACTAAATTTCAAATTTCAAAGTTTTCTTCCAGCTATTTCTTCTTTTGCCGCACCTAAAACGTTGTCCTCCAGCGTCCCGACGAGTGCCTGTAACAAAAATCAAAGAATTAGCACATCAAAAATCAAAAAGTCCCCGACCACATTCCCAAAAAGTCTTAATACCCGATCGACATTCTCTATACAATATTCAGATAAAAATTAAAAGTTTCTAAGTTAAAGTTTTTTGTGGACCAGGATTGTTTGTAACTGTATCACAGAGGGTGAATATCAACAACCGAGACCCAGTAGAAGGTTTAAAATTACAGTTTTCGACATTTTGGCTCCTAATTTTCAATTTTATTAGACTAAATTTCAAATTTCAAAGTTTTCTTCCAGCTATTTCTTCTTTTGCCGCACCTAAAACGTTGTCCTCCAGCGTCCCGACGAGTGCCTGTAACAAAAATCAAAGAATTAGCACATCAAAAATCAAAAGTCCCCGACCACATTCCCAAAAAGTCTTAATACCCGATCGACATTCTCTATACAATATTCAGATAAAAATTAAAAGTTTCTAAGTTAAAGTTTTTTGTGGACCAGGATTGTTTGTAACTGTATCACAGAGGGTGAATATCAACAACCGAGACCCAGTAGAAGGTTTAAAATTACAGTTTTCGACATTTTGGCTCCTAATTTTCAATTTTATTAGACTAAATTTCAAATTTCAAAGTTTTCTTCCAGCTATTTCTTCTTTTGCCGCACCTAAACGTTGTCCTCCAGCGTCCCGACGAGTGCCTGTAACAAAAATCAAAGAATTAGCACATCAAAAATCAAAAAGTCCCCGACCACATTCCCAAAAAGTCTTAATACCCGATCGACATTCTCTATACAATATTCAGATAAAAATTAAAAGTTTCTAAGTTAAAGTTTTTTGTGGACCAGGATTGTTTGTAACTGTATCACAGAGGGTGAATATCAACAACCGAGACCCAGTAGAAGGTTTAAAATTACAGTTTTCGACATTTTGGCTCCTAATTTTCAATTTTATTAGACTAAATTTCAAATTTCAAAGTTTTCTTCCAGCTATTTCTTCTTTTGCCGCACCTAAAACGTTGTCCTCCAGCGTCCCGACGAGTGCCTGTAACAAAAATCAAAGAATTAGCACATCAAAAATCAAAAAGTCCCCGACCACATTCCCAAAAAGTCTTAATACCCGATCGACATTCTCTATACAATATTCAGATAAAAATTAAAAGTTTCTAAGTTAAAGTTTTTTGTGGACCAGGATTGTTTGTAACTGTATCACAGAGGGTGAATATCAACAACCGAGACCCAGTAGAAGGTTTAAAATTACAGTTTTCGACATTTTGGCTCCTAATTTTCAATTTTATTAGACTAAATTTCAAATTTCAAAGTTTTCTTCCAGCTATTTCTTCTTTTGCCGCACCTAAAACGTTGTCCTCCAGCGTCCCGACGAGTGCCTGTAACAAAAATCAAAGAATTAGCACATCAAAAATCAAAAAGTCCCCGACCACATTCCCAAAAAGTCTTAATACCCGATCGACATTCTCTATACAATATTCAGATAAAAATTAAAAGTTTCTAAGTTAAAGTTTTTTGTGGACCAGGATTGTTTGTAACTGTATCACAGAGGGTGAATATCAACAACCGAGACCCAGTAGAAGGTTTAAAATACAGTTTTCGACATTTTGGCTCCTAATTTTCAATTTTATTAGACTAAATTTCAAATTTCAAAGTTTTCTTCCAGCTATTTCTTCTTTTGCCGCACCTAAAACGTTGTCCTCCAGCGTCCCCGACGAGTGCCTGTAACAAAAATCAAAGAATTAGCACATCAAAAATCAAAAAGTCCCCGACCACATTCCCAAAAAGTCTTAATACCCGATCGACATTCTCTATACAATATTCAGATAAAAATTAAAAGTTTCTAAGTTAAAGTTTTTTGTGGACCAGGATTGTTTTGTAACTGTATCACAGAGGGTGAATATCAACAACCGAGACCCAGTAGAAGGTTTAAAATTACAGTTTTCGACATTTTGGCTCCTAATTTTCAATTTTATTAGACTAAATTTCAAATTTCAAAGTTTTCTTCCAGCTATTTCTTCTTTTGCCGCACCTAAAACGTTGTCCTCCAGCGTCCCGACGAGTGCCTGTAACAAAAATCAAAGAATTAGCACATCAAAAATCAAAAAGTCCCCGACCACATTCCCAAAAAGTCTTAATACCCGATCGACATTCTCTATACAATATTCAGATAAAAATTAAAAGTTTCTAAGTTAAAGTTTTTTGTGGACCAGGATTGTTTGTAACTGTATCACAGAGGGTGAATATCAACAACCGAGACCCAGTAGAAGGTTTAAAATTACAGTTTTCGACATTTTGGCTCCTAATTTTCAATTTTATTAGACTAAATTTCAAATTTCAAAGTTTTCTTCCAGCTATTTCTTCTTTTGCCGCACCTAAAACGTTGTCCTCCAGCGTCCCGACGAGTGCCTGTAACAAAAATCAAAGAATTAGCACATCAAAAATCAAAAAGTCCCCGACCACATTCCCAAAAAGTCTTAATACCCGATCGACATTCTCTATACAATATTCAGATAAAAATTAAAAGTTTCTAAGTTAAAGTTTTTTGTGGACCAGGATTGTTTGTAACTGTATCACAGAGGGTGAATATCAACAACCGAGACCCAGTAGAAGGTTTAAAATTACAGTTTTCGACATTTTGGCTCCTAATTTTCAATTTTATTAGACTAAATTTCAAATTTCAAAGTTTTCTTCCAGCTATTTCTTCTTTTGCCGCACCTAAAACGTTGTCCTCCAGCGTCCCGACGAGTGCCTGTAACAAAAATCAAAGAATTAGCACATCAAAAATCAAAAAGTCCCCGACCACATTCCCAAAAAGTCTTAATACCCGATCGACATTCTCTATACAATATTCAGATAAAAATTAAAAGTTTCTAAGTTAAAGTTTTTTGTGGACCAGGATTGTTTGTAACTGTATCACAGAGGGGTGAATATCAACAACCGAGACCCAGTAGAAGGTTTAAAATTACAGTTTTCGACATTTTGGCTCCTAATTTTCAATTTTATTAGACTAAATTTCAAATTTCAAAGTTTTCTTCCAGCTATTTCTTCTTTTGCCGCACCTAAAACGTTGTCCTCCAGCGTCCCCGACGAGTGCCTGTAACAAAAATCAAAGAATTAGCACATCAAAAATCAAAAAGTCCCCGACCACATTCCCAAAAAGTCTTAATACCCGATCGACATTCTCTATACAATATTCAGATAAAAATTAAAAGTTTCTAAGTTAAAGTTTTTTGTGGACCAGGATTGTTTGTAACTGTATCACAGAGGGTGAATATCAACAACCGAGACCCAGTAGAAGGTTTAAAATTACAGTTTTCGACATTTTGGCTCCTAATTTTCAATTTTATTAGACTAAATTTCAAATTTCAAAGTTTTCTTCCAGCTATTTCTTCTTTTGCCGCACCTAAAACGTTGTCCTCCAGCGTCCCGACGAGTGCCTGTAACAAAAATCAAAGAATTAGCACATCAAAATCAAAAGTCCCCGACCACATTCCCAAAAAAGTCTTAATACCCGATCGACATTCTCTATACAATATTCAGATAAAAATTAAAAGTTTCTAAGTTAAAGTTTTTTGTGGACCAGGATTGTTTGTAACTGTATCACAGAGGGGTGAATATCAACAACCGAGACCCAGTAGAAGGTTTAAAATTACAGTTTTCGACATTTTGGCTCCTAATTTTCAATTTTATTAGACTAAATTTCAAATTTCAAAGTTTTCTTCCAGCTATTTCTTCTTTTGCCGCACCTAAAACGTTGTCCTCCAGCGTCCGACGAGTGCCTTGTAACAAAAATCAAAGAATTAGCACATCAAAAATCAAAAAGTCCCCGACCACATTCCCAAAAAGTCTTAATACCCGATCGACATTCTCTATACAATATTCAGATAAAAATTAAAAGTTTCTAAGTTAAAGTTTTTTGTGGACCAGGATTGTTTGTACTGTATCACAGAGGGTGAATATCAACAACCGAGACCCAGTAGAAGGTTTTAAAATTACAGTTTTCGACATTTTGGCTCCTAATTTTCAATTTTATTAGACTAAATTTCAAATTTCAAAGTTTTCTTCCAGCTATTTCTTCTTTTGCCGCACCTAAAAACGTTGTCCTCCAGCGTCCCGACGAGTGCCTGTAACAAAAATCAAAGAATTAGCACATCAAAAATCAAAAAGTCCCCGACCACATTCCCAAAAAGTCTTAATACCCGATCGACATTCTCTATACAATATTCAGATAAAAATTAAAAGTTTCTAAGTTAAAGTTTTTTGTGGACCAGGATTGTTTGTAACTGTATCACAGAGGGTGAATATCAACAACCGAGACCCAGTAGAAGGTTTAAAATTACAGTTTTCGACATTTTGCTCCTAATTTTCAATTTTATTAGACTAAATTTCAAATTTCAAAGTTTTCTTCCAGCTATTTCTTCTTTTGCCGCCACCTAAAACGTTGTCCTCCAGCGTCCCGACGAGTGCCTGTAACAAAAATCAAAGGAATTAGCACATCAAAAATCAAAAAGTCCCCGACCACATTCCCAAAAAGTCTTAATACCCGATCGACATTCTCTATACAATATTCAGATAAAAATTAAAAGTTTCTAAGTTAAAGTTTTTTGTGGACCAGGATTGTTTGTAACTGTATCACAGAGGGTGAATATCAACAACCGAGACCAGTAGAAGGTTTAAAATTACAGTTTTCGACATTTTGGCTCCTAATTTTCAATTTTATTAGACTAAATTTCAAATTTCAAAGTTTTCTTCCAGCTATTTCTTCTTTTGCCGCACCTAAATCCCGACGAGTGCCTGTAACAAAAATCAAAGAATTAGCACATCAAAAATCAAAAAGTCCCCGACCACATTCCCAAAAAGAAAAGTCTTAATACCCGATCGACATTCTCTATACAATATTCAGATAAAAATTAAAAGTTTCTAAGTTAAAGTTTTTTGTGGACCAGGATTGTTTGTAACTGTATCACAGAGGGTGAATATCAACAACCGAGACCCAGTAGAAGGTTTAAAATTACAGTTTTCGACATTTTGGCTCCTAATTTTCAATTTTATTAGACTAAATTTCAAATTTCAAAGTTTCTTCCAGCTATTTCTTCTTTTGCCGCACCTAAAACGTTGTCCTCCAGCGTCCCGACGAGTGCCTGTAACAAAAATCAAAGAATTAGCACATCAAAAATCAAAAAGTCCCCGACCACATTCCCAAAAAGTCTTAATACCCGATCGACATTCTCTATACAATATTCAGATAAAAATTAAAAGTTTCTAAGTTAAAGTTTTTTGTGGACCAGGATTGTTTGTAACTGTATCACAGAGGGTGAATATCAACAACCGAGACCCAGTAGAAGGTTTAAAATTACAGTTTTCGACATTTTGGCTCCTAATTTTCAATTTTATTAGACTAAATTTCAAATTTCAAAGTTTTCTTCCAGCTATTTCTTCTTTTGCCGCACCTAAAACGTTGTCCTCCAGCGTCCCGACGAGTGCCTGTAACAAAAATCAAAGAATTAGCACATCAAAAATCAAAAAGTCCCCGACCACATTCCCAAAAAGTCTTAATACCCGATCGACATTCTCTATACAATATTCAGATAAAAATTAAAAGTTTCTAAGTTAAAGTTTTTTGTGGACCAGGATTGTTTGTAACTGTATCACAGAGGGTGAATATCAACAACCGAGACCCAGTAGAAGGTTTAAAATTACAGTTTTCGACATTTTGGCTCCTAATTTTCAATTTTATTAGACTAAATTTCAAATTTCAAAGTTTTCTTCCAGCTATTTCTTCTTTTGCCGCACCTAAAACGTTGTCCTCCAGCGTCCCGACGAGTGCCTGTAACAAAAATCAAAGAATTAGCACATCAAAAATCAAAAAGTCCCCGACCACATTCCCAAAAAGTCTTAATACCCGATCGACATTCTCTATACAATATTCAGATAAAAATTAAAAGTTTCTAAGTTAAAGTTTTTTGTGGACCAGGATTGTTTGTAACTGTATCACAGAGGGTGAATATCAACAACCGAGACCCAGTAGAAGGTTTAAAATTACAGTTTTCGACATTTTGGCTCCTAATTTTCAATTTTATTAGACTAAATTTCAAATTTCAAAGTTTTCTTCCAGCTATTTCTTCTTTTGCCGCACCTAAAACGTTGTCCTCCAGCGTCCCGACGAGTGCCTGTAACAAAAATCAAAGAATTAGCACATCAAAAATCAAAAAGTCCCCGACCACATTCCCAAAAAGTCTTAATACCCGATCGACATTCTCTATACAATATTCAGATAAAAATTAAAAGTTTCTAAGTTAAAGTTTTTTGTGGACCAGGATTGTTTGTAACTGTATCACAGAGGGTGAATATCAACAACCGAGACCCAGTAGAAGGTTTAAAATTACAGTTTTCGACATTTTGGCTCCTAATTTTCAATTTTATTAGACTAAATTTCAAATTTCAAAGTTTTCTTCCAGCTATTTCTTCTTTTGCCGCACCTAAAACGTTGTCCTCCAGCGTCCCGACGAGTGCCTGTAACAAAAATCAAAGAATTAGCACATCAAAAATCAAAAAGTCCCCGACCACATTCCCAAAAAGTCTTAATACCCGATCGACATTCTCTATACAATATTCAGATAAAAATTAAAAGTTTCTAAGTTAAAGTTTTTTGTGGACCAGGATTGTTTGTAACTGTATCACAGAGGGTGAATATCAACAACCGAGACCCAGTAGAAGGTTTAAAATTACAGTTTTCGACATTTTGGCTCCTAATTTTCAATTTTATTAGACTAAATTTCAAATTTCAAAGTTTTCTTCCAGCTATTTCTTCTTTTGCCGCACCTAAAACGTTGTCCTCCAGCGTCCCGACGAGTGCCTGTAACAAAAATCAAAGAATTAGCACATCAAAAATCAAAAAGTCCCCGACCACATTCCCAAAAAGTCTTAATACCCGATCGACATTCTCTATACAATATTCAGATAAAAATTAAAAGTTTCTAAGTTAAAGTTTTTTGTGGACCAGGATTGTTTGTAACTGTATCACAGAGGGTGAATATCAACAACCGAGACCCAGTAGAAGGTTTAAAATTACAGTTTTCGACATTTTGGCTCCTAATTTTCAATTTTATTAGACTAAATTTCAAATTTCAAAGTTTTCTTCCAGCTATTCTTCTTTTGCCGCACCTAAAACGTTGTCCTCCAGCGTCCCGACGAGTGCCTGTAACAAAAATCAAAGAATTAGCACATCAAAAATCAAAAAGTCCCCGACCACATTCCCAAAAAGTCTTAATACCCGATCGACATTCTCTATACAATATTCAGATAAAAATTAAAAGTTTCTAAGTTAAAGTTTTTTGTGGACCAGGATTGTTTGTAACTGTATCACAGAGGGTGAATATCAACAACCGAGACCCAGTAGAAGGTTTAAAATTACAGTTTTCGACATTTTGGCTCCTAATTTTCAATTTATTAGACTAAATTTCAAATTTCAAAGTTTTCTTCCAGCTATTTCTTCTTTTGCCGCACCTAAAACGTTGTCCTCCAGCGTCCCGACGAGTGCCTGTAACAAAAATCAAAGAATTAGCACATCAAAAATCAAAAAGTCCCCGACCACATTCCCAAAAAGTCTTAATACCCGATCGACATTCTCTATACAATATTCAGATAAAAATTAAAAGTTTCTAAGTTAAAGTTTTTTGTGGACCAGGATTGTTTGTAACTGTATCACAGAGGGTGAATATCAACAACCGAGACCCAGTAGAAGGTTTAAAATTACAGTTTTCGACATTTTGGCTCCTAATTTTCAATTTTATTAGACTAAATTTCAAATTTCAAAGTTTTCTTCCAGCTATTTCTTCTTTTGCCGCACCTAAAACGTTGTCCTCCAGCGTCCCGACGAGTGCCTGTAACAAAAATCAAAGAATTAGCACATCAAAAATCAAAAAGTCCCCGACCACATTCCCAAAAAGTCTTAATACCCGATCGACATTCTCTATACAATATTCAGATAAAAATTAAAAGTTTCTAAGTTAAAGTTTTTTGTGGACCAGGATTGTTTGTAACTGTATCACAGAGGGTGAATATCAACAACCGAGACCCAGTAGAAGGTTTAAAATTACAGTTTTCGACATTTTGGCTCCTAATTTTCAATTTTATTAGACTAAATTTCAAATTTCAAAGTTTTCTTCCAGCTATTTCTTCTTTTGCCGCACCTAAAACGTTGTCCTCCAGCGTCCCGACGAGTGCCTGTACAAAAATCAAAGAATTAGCACATCAAAAATCAAAAAGTCCCCGACCACATTCCCAAAAAGTCTTAATACCCGATCGACATTCTCTATACAATATTCAGATAAAAATTAAAAGTTTCTAAGTTAAAGTTTTTTGTGGACCAGGATTGTTTGTAACTGTATCACAGAGGGTGAATATCAACAACCGAGACCCAGTAGAAGGTTTAAAATTACAGTTTTCGACATTTTGGCTCCTAATTTTCAATTTTATTAGACTAAATTTCAAATTTCAAAGTTTTCTTCCAGCTATTTCTTCTTTTGCCGCACCTAAAACGTTGTCCTCCAGCGTCCCGACGAGTGCCTGTAACAAAAATCAAAGAATTAGCACATCAAAAATCAAAAAGTCCCCGACCACATTCCCAAAAAGTCTTAATACCCGATCGACATTCTCTATACAATATTCAGATAAAAATTAAAAGTTTCTAAGTTAAAGTTTTTTGTGGACCAGGATTGTTTGTAACTGTATCACAGAGGGTGAATATCAACAACCGAGACCCAGTAGAAGGTTTAAAATTACAGTTTTCGACATTTTGGCTCCTAATTTTCAATTTTATTAGACTAAATTTCAAATTCAAAGTTTTCTTCCAGCTATTTCTTCTTTTGCCGCACCTAAAACGTTGTCCTCCAGCGTCCCGACGAGTGCCTGTAACAAAAATCAAAGAATTAGCACATCAAAAATCAAAAAGTCCCCGACCACATTCCCAAAAAGTCTTAATACCCGATCGACATTCTCTATACAATATTCAGATAAAAATTAAAAGTTTCTAAGTTAAAGTTTTTTGTGGACCAGGATTGTTTGTAACTGTATCACAGAGGGTGAATATCAACAACCGAGACCCAGTAGAAGGTTTAAAATTACAGTTTTCGACATTTTGGCTCCTAATTTTCAATTTTATTAGACTAAATTTCAAATTTCAAAGTTTTCTTCCAGCTATTTCTTCTTTTGCCGCACCTAAAACGTTGTCCTCCAGCGTCCCGACGAGTGCCTGTAACAAAAATCAAAGAATTAGCACATCAAAAATCAAAAAGTCCCGACCACATTCCAAAAAGTCTTAATACCCCGATCGACATTCTCTATACAATATTCAGATAAAAATTAAAAGTTTCTAAGTTAAAGTTTTTTGTGGACCAGGATTGTTTGTAACTGTATCACAGAGGGTGAATATCAACAACCGAGACCCAGTAGAAGGTTTAAAATTACAGTTTTCGACATTTTGGCTCCTAATTTTCAATTTTATTAGACTAAATTTCAAATTTCAAAGTTTTCTTCCAGCTATTTCTTCTTTTGCCGCACCTAAAACGTTGTCCTCCAGCGTCCCGACGAGTGCCTGTAACAAAAATCAAAGAATTAGCACATCAAAAATCAAAAAGTCCCCGACCACATTCCCAAAAAGTCTTAATACCCGATCGACATTCTCTATACAATATTCAGATAAAAATTAAAAGTTTCTAAGTTAAAGTTTTTTGTGGACCAGGATTGTTTGTAACTGTATCACAGAGGGTGAATATCAACAACCGAGACCCAGTAGAAGGTTTAAAATTACAGTTTTCGACATTTTGGCTCCTAATTTTCAATTTTATTAGACTAAATTTCAAATTTCAAAGTTTTCTTCCAGCTATTTCTTCTTTTGCCGCACCTAAAACGTTGTCCTCCAGCGTCCCGACGAGTGCCTGTAACAAAAATCAAAGAATTAGCACATCAAAAATCAAAAAGTCCCCGACCACATTCCCAAAAAGTCTTAATACCCGATCGACATTCTCTATACAATATTCAGATAAAAATTAAAAGTTTCTAAGTTAAAGTTTTTTGTGGACCAGGATTGTTTGTAACTGTATCACAGAGGGTGAATATCAACAACCGAGACCCAGTAGAAGGTTTAAAATTACAGTTTTCGACATTTTGGCTCCTAATTTTCAATTTTATTAGACTAAATTTCAAATTTCAAAGTTTTCTTCCAGCTATTTCTTCTTTTGCCGCACCTAAAACGTTGTCCTCCAGCGTCCCGACGAGTGCCTGTAACAAAAATCAAAGAATTAGCACATCAAAAATCAAAAAGTCCCCGACCACATTCCCAAAAAGTCTTAATACCCGATCGACATTCTCTATACAATATTCAGATAAAAATTAAAAGTTTCTAAGTTAAAGTTTTTTGTGGACCAGGATTGTTTGTAACTGTATCACAGAGGGTGAATATCAACAACCGAGACCCAGTAGAAGGTTTAAAATTACAGTTTTCGACATTTTGGCTCCTAATTTTCAATTTTATTAGACTAAATTTCAAATTTCAAAGTTTTCTTCCAGCTATTTCTTCTTTTGCCGCACCTAAAACGTTGTCCTCCAGCGTCCCGACGAGTGCCTGTAACAAAAATCAAAGAATTAGCACATCAAAAATCAAAAAGTCCCCGACCACATTCCCAAAAAGTCTTAATACCCGATCGACATTCTCTATACAATATTCAGATAAAAATTAAAAGTTTCTAAGTTAAAGTTTTTTGTGGACCAGGATTGTTTGTAACTGTATCACAGAGGGTGAATATCAACAACCGAGACCCAGTAGAAGGTTTAAAATTACAGTTTTCGACATTTTGGCTCCTAATTTTCAATTTTATTAGACTAAATTTCAAATTTCAAAGTTTTCTTCCAGCTATTTCTTCTTTTGCCGCACCTAAAACGTTGTCCTCCAGCGTCCCGACGAGTGCCTGTAACAAAAATCAAAGAATTAGCACATCAAAAATCAAAAAGTCCCCGACCACATTCCCAAAAAGTCTTAATACCCGATCGACATTCTCTATACAATATTCAGATAAAAATTAAAAGTTTCTAAGTTAAAGTTTTTTGTGGACCAGGATTGTTTGTAACTGTATCACAGAGGGTGAATATCAACAACCGAGACCCAGTAGAAGGTTTAAAATTACAGTTTTCGACATTTTGGCTCCTAATTTTCAATTTTATTAGACTAAATTTCAAATTTCAAAGTTTTCTTCCAGCTATTTCTTCTTTTGCCGCACCTAAAACGTTGTCCTCCAGCGTCCCGACGAGTGCCTGTAACAAAAATCAAAGAATTAGCACATCAAAAATCAAAAAGTCCCCGACCACATTCCCAAAAAGTCTTAATACCCGATCGACATTCTCTATACAATATTCAGATAAAAATTAAAAGTTTCTAAGTTAAAGTTTTTTGTGGACCAGGATTGTTTGTAACTGTATCACAGAGGGTGAATATCAACAACCGAGACCCAGTAGAAGGTTTAAAATTACAGTTTTCGACATTTTGGCTCCTAATTTTCAATTTTATTAGACTAAATTTCAAATTTCAAAGTTTTCTTCCAGCTATTTCTTCTTTTGCCGCACCTAAAACGTTGTCCTCCAGCGTCCCGACGAGTGCCTGTAACAAAAATCAAAGAATTAGCACATCAAAAATCAAAAAGTCCCCGACCACATTCCCAAAAAGTCTTAATACCCGATCGACATTCTCTATACAATATTCAGATAAAAATTAAAAGTTTCTAAGTTAAAGTTTTTTGTGGACCAGGATTGTTTGTAACTGTATCACAGAGGGTGAATATCAACAACCGAGACCCAGTAGAAGGTTTAAAATTACAGTTTTCGACATTTTGGCTCCTAATTTTCAATTTTATTAGACTAAATTTCAAATTTCAAAGTTTTCTTCAGCTATTTCTTCTTTTGCCGCACCTAAAACGTTGTCCTCCAGCGTCCCGACGAGTGCCTGTAACAAAAATCAAAGAATTAGCACATCAAAAATCAAAAAGTCCCCGACCACATTCCCAAAAAGTCTTAATACCCGATCGACATTCTCTATACAATATTCAGATAAAAATTAAAAGTTTCTAAGTTAAAGTTTTTTGTGGACCAGGATTGTTTGTAACTGTATCACAGAGGGTGAATATCAACAACCGAGACCCAGTAGAAGGTTTAAAATTACAGTTTTCGACATTTTGGCTCCTAATTTTCAATTTTATTAGACTAAATTTCAAATTTCAAAGTTTTCTTCCAGCTATTTCTTCTTTTGCCGCACCTAAAACGTTGTCCTCCAGCGTCCCGACGAGTGCCTGTAACAAAAATCAAAGAATTAGCACATCAAAAATCAAAAAGTCCCCGACCACATTCCCAAAAAGTCTTAATACCCGATCGACATTCTCTATACAATATTCAGATAAAAATTAAAAGTTTCTAAGTTAAAGTTTTTTGTGGACCAGGATTGTTTGTAACTGTATCACAGAGGGTGAATATCAACAACCGAGACCCAGTAGAAGGTTTAAAATTACAGTTTTCGACATTTTGGCTCCTAATTTTCAATTTTATTAGACTAAATTTCAAATTTCAAAGTTTTCTTCCAGCTATTTCTTCTTTTGCCGCACCTAAAACGTTGTCCTCCAGCGTCCCGACGAGTGCCTGTAACAAAAATCAAAGAATTAGCACATCAAAAATCAAAAAGTCCCCGACCACATTCCCAAAAAGTCTTAATACCCGATCGACATTCTCTATACAATATTCAGATAAAAATTAAAAGTTTCTAAGTTAAAGTTTTTTGTGGACCAGGATTGTTTGTAACTGTATCACAGAGGGTGAATATCAACAACCGAGACCCAGTAGAAGGTTTAAAATTACAGTTTTCGACATTTTGGCTCCTAATTTTCAATTTTATTAGACTAAATTTCAAATTTCAAAGTTTTCTTCCAGCTATTTCTTCTTTTGCCGCACCTAAAACGTTGTCCTCCAGCGTCCCGACGAGTGCCTGTAACAAAAATCAAAGAATTAGCACATCAAAAATCAAAAAGTCCCCGACCACATTCCCAAAAAGTCTTAATACCCGATCGACATTCTCTATACAATATTCAGATAAAAATTAAAAGTTTCTAAGTTAAAGTTTTTTGTGGACCAGGATTGTTTGTAACTGTATCACAGAGGGTGAATATCAACAACCGAGACCCAGTAGAAGGTTTAAAATTACAGTTTTCGACATTTTGGCTCCTAATTTTCAATTTTATTAGACTAAATTTCAAATTTCAAAGTTTTCTTCCAGCTATTTCTTCTTTTGCCGCACCTAAAACGTTGTCCTCCAGCGTCCCGACGAGTGCCTGTAACAAAAATCAAAGAATTAGCACATCAAAAATCAAAAAGTCCCCGACCACATTCCCAAAAAGTCTTAATACCCGATCGACATTCTCTATACAATATTCAGATAAAAATTAAAAGTTTCTAAGTTAAAGTTTTTTGTGGACCAGGATTGTTTGTAACTGTATCACAGAGGGTGAATATCAACAACCGAGACCCAGTAGAAGGTTTAAAATTACAGTTTTCGACATTTTGGCTCCTAATTTTCAATTTTATTAGACTAAATTTCAAATTTCAAAGTTTTCTTCCAGCTATTTCTTCTTTTGCCGCACCTAAAACGTTGTCCTCCAGCGTCCCGACGAGTGCCTGTAACAAAAATCAAAGAATTAGCACATCAAAAATCAAAAAGTCCCCGACCACATTCCCAAAAAGTCTTAATACCCGATCGACATTCTCTATACAATATTCAGATAAAAATTAAAAGTTTCTAAGTTAAAGTTTTTTGTGGACCAGGATTGTTTGTAACTGTATCACAGAGGGTGAATATCAACAACCGAGACCCAGTAGAAGGTTTAAAATTACAGTTTTCGACATTTTGGCTCCTAATTTTCAATTTTATTAGACTAAATTTCAAATTTCAAAGTTTTCTTCCAGCTATTTCTTCTTTTGCCGCACCTAAAACGTTGTCCTCCAGCGTCCCGACGAGTGCCTGTAACAAAAATCAAAGAATTAGCACATCAAAAATCAAAAAGTCCCCGACCACATTCCCAAAAAGTCTTAATACCCGATCGACATTCTCTATACAATATTCAGATAAAAATTAAAAGTTTCTAAGTTAAAGTTTTTTGTGGACCAGGATTGTTTGTAACTGTATCACAGAGGGTGAATATCAACAACCGAGACCCAGTAGAAGGTTTAAAATTACAGTTTTCGACATTTTGGCTCCTAATTTTCAATTTTATTAGACTAAATTTCAAATTTCAAAGTTTTCTTCCAGCTATTTCTTCTTTTGCCGCACCTAAAACGTTGTCCTCCAGCGTCCCGACGAGTGCCTGTAACAAAAATCAAAGAATTAGCACATCAAAAATCAAAAAGTCCCCGACCACATTCCCAAAAAGTCTTAATACCCGATCGACATTCTCTATACAATATTCAGATAAAAATTAAAAGTTTCTAAGTTAAAGTTTTTTGTGGACCAGGATTGTTTGTAACTGTATCACAGAGGGTGAATATCAACAACCGAGACCCAGTAGAAGGTTTAAAATTACAGTTTTCGACATTTTGGCTCCTAATTTTCAATTTTATTAGACTAAATTTCAAATTTCAAAGTTTTCTTCAGCTATTTCTTCTTTTGCCGCACCTAAAACGTTGTCCTCCAGCGTCCCGACGAGTGCCTGTAACAAAAATCAAAGAATTAGCACATCAAAAATCAAAAAGTCCCCGACCACATTCCCAAAAAGTCTTAATACCCGATCGACATTCTCTATACAATATTCAGATAAAAATTAAAAGTTTCTAAGTTAAAGTTTTTTGTGGACCAGGATTGTTTGTAACTGTATCACAGAGGGTGAATATCAACAACCGAGACCCAGTAGAAGGTTTAAAATTACAGTTTTCGACATTTTGGCTCCTAATTTTCAATTTTATTAGACTAAATTTCAAATTTCAAAGTTTTCTTCCAGCTATTTCTTCTTTTGCCGCACCTAAAACGTTGTCCTCCAGCGTCCCGACGAGTGCCTGTAACAAAAATCAAAGAATTAGCACATCAAAAATCAAAAAGTCCCCGACCACATTCCCAAAAAGTCTTAATACCCGATCGACATTCTCTATACAATATTCAGATAAAAATTAAAAGTTTCTAAGTTAAAGTTTTTTGTGGACCAGGATTGTTTGTAACTGTATCACAGAGGGTGAATATCAACAACCGAGACCCAGTAGAAGGTTTAAAATTACAGTTTTCGACATTTTGGCTCCTAATTTTCAATTTTATTAGACTAAATTTCAAATTTCAAAGTTTTCTTCCAGCTATTTCTTCTTTTGCCGCACCTAAAACGTTGTCCTCCAGCGTCCCGACGAGTGCCTGTAACAAAAATCAAAGAATTAGCACATCAAAAATCAAAAAGTCCCCGACCACATTCCCAAAAAGTCTTAATACCCGATCGACATTCTCTATACAATATTCAGATAAAAATTAAAAGTTTCTAAGTTAAAGTTTTTTGTGGACCAGGATTGTTTGTAACTGTATCACAGAGGGTGAATATCAACAACCGAGACCCAGTAGAAGGTTTAAAATTACAGTTTTCGACATTTTGGCTCCTAATTTTCAATTTTATTAGACTAAATTTCAAATTTCAAAGTTTTCTTCCAGCTATTTCTTCTTTTGCCGCACCTAAAACGTTGTCCTCCAGCGTCCCGACGAGTGCCTGTAACAAAAATCAAAGAATTAGCACATCAAAAATCAAAAAGTCCCCGACCACATTCCCAAAAAGTCTTAATACCCGATCGACATTCTCTATACAATATTCAGATAAAAATTAAAAGTTTCTAAGTTAAAGTTTTTTGTGGACCAGGATTGTTTGTAACTGTATCACAGAGGGTGAATATCAACAACCGAGACCCAGTAGAAGGTTTAAAATTACAGTTTTCGACATTTTGGCTCCTAATTTTCAATTTTATTAGACTAAATTTCAAATTTCAAAGTTTTCTTCCAGCTATTTCTTCTTTTGCCGCACCTAAAACGTTGTCCTCCAGCGTCCCGACGAGTGCCTGTAACAAAAATCAAAGAATTAGCACATCAAAAATCAAAAAGTCCCCGACCACATTCCCAAAAAGTCTTAATACCCGATCGACATTCTCTATACAATATTCAGATAAAAATTAAAAGTTTCTAAGTTAAAGTTTTTTGTGGACCAGGATTGTTTGTAACTGTATCACAGAGGGTGAATATCAACAACCGAGACCCAGTAGAAGGTTTAAAATTACAGTTTTCGACATTTTGGCTCCTAATTTTCAATTTTATTAGACTAAATTTCAAATTTCAAAGTTTTCTTCCAGCTATTTCTTCTTTTGCCGCACCTAAAACGTTGTCCTCCAGCGTCCCGACGAGTGCCTGTAACAAAAATCAAAGAATTAGCACATCAAAAATCAAAAAGTCCCCGACCACATTCCCAAAAAGTCTTAATACCCGATCGACATTCTCTATACAATATTCAGATAAAAATTAAAAGTTTCTAAGTTAAAGTTTTTTGTGGACCAGGATTGTTTGTAACTGTATCACAGAGGGTGAATATCAACAACCGAGACCCAGTAGAAGGTTTAAAATTACAGTTTTCGACATTTTGGCTCCTAATTTTCAATTTTATTAGACTAAATTTCAAATTTCAAAGTTTTCTTCCAGCTATTTCTTCTTTTGCCGCACCTAAAACGTTGTCCTCCAGCGTCCCGACGAGTGCCTGTAACAAAAATCAAAGAATTAGCACATCAAAAATCAAAAAGTCCCCGACCACATTCCCAAAAAGTCTTAATACCACGATCGACATTCTCTATACAATATTCAGATAAAAATTAAAAGTTTCTAAGTTAAAGTTTTTTGTGGACCAGGATTGTTTGTAACTGTATCACAGAGGGTGAATATCAACAACCGAGACCCAGTAGAAGGTTTAAAATTACAGTTTTCGACATTTTGGCTCCTAATTTTCAATTTTATTAGACTAAATTTCAAATTTCAAAGTTTTCTTCCAGCTATTTCTTCTTTTGCCGCACCTAAAACGTTGTCCTCCAGCGTCCCGACGAGTGCCTGTAACAAAAATCAAAGAATTAGCACATCAAAAATCAAAAAGTCCCCGACCACATTCCCAAAAAGTCTTAATACCCGATCGACATTCTCTATACAATATTCAGATAAAAATTAAAAGTTTCTAAGTTAAAGTTTTTTGTGGACCAGGATTGTTTGTAACTGTATCACAGAGGGTGAATATCAACAACCGAGACCCAGTAGAAGGTTTAAAATTACAGTTTTCGACATTTTGGCTCCTAATTTTCAATTTTATTAGACTAAATTTCAAATTTCAAAGTTTTCTTCCAGCTATTTATTCTTTTGCCGCACCTAAAACGTTGTCCTCCAGCGTCCCGACGAGTGCCTGTAACAAAAATCAAAGAATTAGCACATCAAAAATCAAAAAGTCCCCGACCACATTCCCAAAAAGTCTTAATACCCGATCGACATTCTCTATACAATATTCAGATAAAAATTAAAAGTTTCTAAGTTAAAGTTTTTTGTGGACCAGGATTGTTTGTAACTGTATCACAGAGGGTGAATATCAACAACCGAGACCCAGTAGAAGGTTTAAAATTACAGTTTTCGACATTTTGGCTCCTAATTTTCAATTTTATTAGACTAAATTTCAAATTTCAAAGTTTTCTTCCAGCTATTTCTTCTTTTGCCGCACCTAAAACGTTGTCCTCCAGCGTCCCGACGAGTGCCTGTAACAAAAATCAAAGAATTAGCACATCAAAAATCAAAAAGTCCCCGACCACATTCCCAAAAAGTCTTAATACCCGATCGACATTCTCTATACAATATTCAGATAAAAATTAAAAGTTTCTAAGTTAAAGTTTTTTGTGGACCAGGATTGTTTGTAACTGTATCACAGAGGGTGAATATCAACAACCGAGACCCAGTAGAAGGTTTAAAATTACAGTTTTCGACATTTTGGCTCCTAATTTTCAATTTTATTAGACTAAATTTCAAATTTCAAAGTTTTCTTCCAGCTATTTCTTCTTTTGCCGCACCTAAAACGTTGTCCTCCAGCGTCCCGACGAGTGCCTGTAACAAAAATCAAAGAATTAGCACATCAAAAATCAAAAAGTCCCCGACCACATTCCCAAAAAGTCTTAATACCCGATCGACATTCTCTATACAATATTCAGATAAAAATTAAAAGTTTCTAAGTTAAAGTTTTTTGTGACCAGGATTGTTTGTAACTGTATCACAGAGGGTGAATATCAACAACCGAGACCCAGTAGAAGGTTTAAAATTACAGTTTTCGACATTTTGGCTCCTAATTTTCAATTTTATTAGACTAAATTTCAAATTTCAAAGTTTTCTTCCAGCTATTTCTTCTTTTGCCGCACCTAAAAACGTTGTCCTCCAGCGTCCCGACGAGTGCCTGTAACAAAAATCAAAGAATTAGCACATCAAAAATCAAAAAGTCCCCGACCACATTCCCAAAAAGTCTTAATACCCGATCGACATTCTCTATACAATATTCAGATAAAAATTAAAAGTTTCTAAGTTAAAGTTTTTTGTGGACCAGGATTGTTTGTAACTGTATCACAGAGGGTGAATATCAACAACCGAGACCCAGTAGAAGGTTTAAAATTACAGTTTTCGACATTTTGGCTCCTAATTTTCAATTTTATTAGACTAAATTTCAAATTTCAAAGTTTTCTTCAGCTATTTCTTCTTTTGCCGCACCTAAAACGTTGTCCTCCAGCGTCCCGACGAGTGCCTGTAACAAAAATCAAAGAATTAGCACATCAAAAATCAAAAAGTCCCCGACCACATTCCAAAAAGTCTTAATACCCGATCGACATTCTCTATACAATATTCAGATAAAAATTAAAAGTTTCTAAGTTAAAGTTTTTTGTGGACCAGGATTGTTTGTAACTGTATCACAGAGGGTGAATATCAACAACCGAGACCCAGTAGAAGGTTTAAAATTACAGTTTTCGACATTTTGGCTCCTAATTTTCAATTTTATTAGACTAAATTTCAAATTTCAAAGTTTTCTTCCAGCTATTTCTTCTTTTGCCGCACCTAAAACGTTGTCCTCCAGCGTCCCGACGAGTGCCTGTAACAAAAATCAAAGAATTAGCACATCAAAAATCAAAAAGTCCCCGACCACATTCCAAAAAGTCTTAATACCCGATCGACATTCTCTATACAATATTCAGATAAAAATTAAAAGTTTCTAAGTTAAAGTTTTTTGTGGACCAGGATTGTTTGTAACTGTATCACAGAGGGTGAATATCAACAACCGAGACCCAGTAGAAGGTTTAAAATTACAGTTTTCGACATTTTGGCTCCTAATTTTCAATTTTATTAGACTAAATTTCAAATTTCAAAGTTTTCTTCCAGCTATTTCTTCTTTTGCCGCACCTAAAACGTTGTCCTCCAGCGTCCCGACGAGTGCCTGTAACAAAAATCAAAGAATTAGCACATCAAAAATCAAAAAGTCCCCGACCACATTCCCAAAAAGTCTTAATACCCGATCGACATTCTCTATACAATATTCAGATAAAAATTAAAAGTTTCTAAGTTAAAGTTTTTTGTGGGACCAGGATTGTTTGTAACTGTATCACAGAGGGTGAATATCAACAACCGAGACCCAGTAGAAGGTTTAAAATTACAGTTTTCGACATTTTGGCTCCTAATTTTCAATTTTATTAGACTAAATTTCAAATTTCAAAGTTTTCTTCCAGCTATTTCTTCTTTTGCCGCACCTAAAACGTTGTCCTCCAGCGTCCCGACGAGTGCCTGTAACAAAAATCAAAGAATTAGCACATCAAAAATCAAAAAGTCCCCGACCACATTCCCAAAAAGTCTTAATACCCGATCGACATTCTCTATACAATATTCAGATAAAAATTAAAAGTTTCTAAGTTAAAGTTTTTTGTGGACCAGGATTGTTTGTAACTGTATCACAGAGGGTGAATATCAACAACCGAGACCCAGTAGAAGGTTTAAAATTACAGTTTTCGACATTTTGGCTCCTAATTTTCAATTTTATTAGACTAAATTTCAAATTTCAAAGTTTTCTTCCAGCTATTTCTTCTTTTGCCGCACCTAAAACGTTGTCCTCCAGCGTCCCGACGAGTGCCTGTAACAAAAATCAAAGAATTAGCACATCAAAAATCAAAAAGTCCCGACCACATTCCCAAAAAGTCTTAATACCCGATCGACATTCTCTATACAATATTCAGATAAAAATTAAAAGTTTCTAAGTTAAAGTTTTTTGTGGACCAGGATTGTTTGTAACTGTATCACAGAGGGTGAATATCAACAACCGAGACCCAGTAGAAGGTTTAAAATTACAGTTTTCGACATTTTGGCTCCTAATTTTCAATTTTATTAGACTAAATTTCAAATTTCAAAGTTTTCTTCAGCTATTTCTTCTTTTGCCGCACCTAAAACGTTGTCCTCCAGCGTCCCGACGAGTGCCTGTAACAAAAATCAAAGAATTAGCACATCAAAAATCAAAAAGTCCCCGACCACATTCCCAAAAAGTCTTAATACCCGATCGACATTCTCTATACAATATTCAGATAAAAATTAAAAGTTTCTAAGTTAAAGTTTTTTGTGGACCAGGATTGTTTGTAACTGTATCACAGAGGGTGAATATCAACAACCGAGACCCAGTAGAAGGTTTAAAATTACAGTTTTCGACATTTTGGCTCCTAATTTTCAATTTTATTAGACTAAATTTCAAATTTCAAAGTTTTCTTCCAGCTATTTCTTCTTTTGCCGCACCTAAAACGTTGTCCTCCAGCGTCCCGACGAGTGCCTGTAACAAAAATCAAAGAATTAGCACATCAAAAATCAAAAAGTCCCCGACCACATTCCCAAAAAGTCTTAATACCCGATCGACATTCTCTATACAATATTCAGATAAAAATTAAAAGTTTCTAAGTTAAAGTTTTTTGTGGACCAGGATTGTTTGTAACTGTATCACAGAGGGTGAATATCAACAACCGAGACCCAGTAGAAGGTTTAAAATTACAGTTTTCGACATTTTGGCTCCTAATTTTCAATTTTATTAGACTAAATTTCAAATTTCAAAGTTTTCTTCCAGCTATTTCTTCTTTTGCCGCACCTAAAACGTTGTCCTCCAGCGTCCCGACGAGTGCCTGTAACAAAAATCAAAGAATTAGCACATCAAAAATCAAAAAGTCCCCGACCACATTCCCAAAAAGTCTTAATACCCGATCGACATTCTCTATACAATATTCAGATAAAAATTAAAAGTTTCTAAGTTAAAGTTTTTTGTGGACCAGGATTGTTTGTAACTGTATCACAGAGGGGTGAATATCAACAACCGAGACCCAGTAGAAGGTTTAAAATTACAGTTTTCGACATTTTGGCTCCTAATTTTCAATTTTATTAGACTAAATTTCAAATTTCAAAGTTTTCTTCCAGCTATTTCTTCTTTTGCCGCACCTAAAACGTTGTCCTCCAGCGTCCCGACGAGTGCCTGTAACAAAAATCAAAGAATTAGCACATCAAAAATCAAAAAGTCCCCGACCACATTCCCAAAAAGTCTTAATACCCGATCGACATTCTCTATACAATATTCAGATAAAAATTAAAAGTTTCTAAGTTAAAGTTTTTTGTGGACCAGGATTGTTTGTAACTGTATCACAGAGGTTGAATATCAACAACCGAGACCCAGTAGAAGGTTTAAAATTACAGTTTTCGACATTTTGGCTCCTAATTTTCAATTTTATTAGACTAAATTTCAAATTTCAAAGTTTTCTTCCAGCTATTTCTTCTTTTGCCGCACCTAAAACGTTGTCCTCCAGCGTCCCGACGAGTGCCTGTAACAAAAATCAAAGAATTAGCACATCAAAAATCAAAAAGTCCCCGACCACATTCCCAAAAAGTCTTAATACCCGATCGACATTCTCTATACAATATTCAGATAAAAATTAAAAGTTTCTAAGTTAAAGTTTTTTGTGGACCAGGATTGTTTGTAACTGTATCACAGAGGGTGAATATCAACAACCGAGACCCAGTAGAAGGTTTAAAATTACAGTTTTCGACATTTTGGCTCCTAATTTTCAATTTTATTAGACTAAATTTCAAATTTCAAAGTTTTCTTCCAGCTATTTCTTCTTTTGCCGCACCTAAAACGTTGTCCTCCAGCGTCCCGACGAGTGCCTGTAACAAAAATCAAAGAATTAGCACATCAAAAATCAAAAAGTCCCCGACCACATTCCCAAAAGTCTTAATACCCGATCGACATTCTCTATACAATATTCAGATAAAAATTAAAAGTTTCTAAGTTAAAGTTTTTTGTGGACCAGGATTGTTTGTAACTGTATCACAGAGGGTGAATATCAACAACCGAGACCCAGTAGAAGGTTTAAAATTACAGTTTTCGACATTTTGGCTCCTAATTTTCAATTTTATTAGACTAAATTTCAAATTTCAAAGTTTTCTTCCAGCTATTTCTTCTTTTGCCGCACCTAAAACGTTGTCCCTCCAGCGTCCCGACGAGTGCCTGTAACAAAATCAAAGAATTAGCACATCAAAAATCAAAAAGTCCCCGACCACATTCCAAAAAGTCTTAATACCCGATCGACATTCTCTATACAATATTCAGATAAAAATTAAAAGTTTCTAAGTTAAAGTTTTTTGTGGACCAGGATTGTTTGTAACTGTATCACAGAGGGTGAATATCAACAACCGAGACCCAGTAGAAGGTTTAAAATTACAGTTTTCGACATTTTGGCTCCTAATTTTCAATTTTATTAGACTAAATTTCAAATTTCAAAGTTTTCTTCCAGCTATTTCTTCTTTTGCCGCACCTAAAACGTTGTCCTCCAGCGTCCCGACGAGTGCCTGTAACAAAAATCAAAGAATTAGCACATCAAAATCAAAAAGTCCCCGACCACATTCCAAAAAGTCTTAATACCCGATCGACATTCTCTATACAATATTCAGATAAAAATAAAAGTTTCTAAGTTAAATGTTTTTTGTGGACCAGGATTGTTTGTAACTGTATCACAGAGGGTGAATATCAACAACCGAGACCCAGTAGAAGGTTTAAAATTACAGTTTTCGACATTTTGGCTCTAATTTTCAATTTTATTAGACTAAATTTCAAATTTCAAAGTTTTCTTCCAGCTATTTCTTCTTTTGCCGCACCTAAAACGTTGTCCTCCAGCGTCCCGACGAGTGCCTGTAACAAAAATCAAAGAATTAGCACATCAAAAATCAAAAAGTCCCCGACCACATTCCCAAAAAGTCTTAATACCCGATCGACATTCTCTATACAATATTCAGATAAAAATTAAAAGTTTCTAAGTTAAAGTTTTTTGTGGACCAGGATTGTTTGTAACTGTATCACAGAGGGTGAATATCAACAACCGAGACCCAGTAGAAGGTTTAAAATTACAGTTTTCGACATTTTGGCTCCTAATTTTCAATTTTATTAGACTAAATTTCAAATTTCAAAGTTTTCTTCCAGCTATTTCTTCTTTTGCCGCACCTAAAACGTTGTCCTCCAGCGTCCCGACGAGTGCCTGTAACAAAAATCAAAGAATTAGCACATCAAAAATCAAAAAGTCCCCGACCACATTCCCAAAAAGTCTTAATACCCGATCGACATTCTCTATACAATATTCAGATAAAAATTAAAAGTTTCTAAGTTAAAGTTTTTTGTGGACCAGGATTGTTTGTAACTGTATCACAGAGTGTGAATATCAACAACCGAGACCCAGTAGAAGGTTTAAAATTACAGTTTTCGACATTTTGGCTCCTAATTTTCAATTTTATTAGACTAAATTTCAAATTTCAAAGTTTTCTTCCAGCTATTTCTTCTTTTGCCGCACCTAAAACGTTGTCCTCCAGCGTCCCGACGAGTGCCTGTAACAAAAATCAAAGAATTAGCACATCAAAAATCAAAAAGTCCCCGACCACATTCCCAAAAAGTCTTAATACCCGATCGACATTCTCTATACAATATTCAGATAAAAATTAAAAGTTTCTAAGTTAAAGTTTTTTGTGGACCAGGATTGTTTGTAACTGTATCACAGAGGGTGAATATCAACAACCGAGACCCAGTAGAAGGTTTAAAATTACAGTTTTCGACATTTTGGCTCCTAATTTTCAATTTTATTAGACTAAATTTCAAATTTCAAAGTTTTCTTCCAGCTATTTCTTCTTTTGCCGCACCTAAAACGTTGTCCTCCAGCGTCCCGACGAGTGCCTGTAACAAAAATCAAAGAATTAGCACATCAAAAATCAAAAAGTCCCCGACCACATTCCCAAAAAGTCTTAATACCCGATCGACATTCTCTATACAATATTCAGATAAAAATTAAAAGTTTCTAAGTTAAAGTTTTTTGTGGACCAGGATTGTTTGTAACTGTATCACAGAGGGTGAATATCAACAACCGAGACCCAGTAGAAGGTTTAAAATTACAGTTTTCGACATTTTGGCTCCTAATTTTCAATTTTATTAGACTAAATTTCAAATTTCAAAGTTTTCTTCCAGCTATTTCTTCTTTTGCCGCACCTAAAACGTTGTCCTCCAGCGTCCCGACGAGTGCCTGTAACAAAAATCAAAGAATTAGCACATCAAAAATCAAAAAGTCCCCGACCACATTCCCAAAAAGTCTTAATACCCGATCGACATTCTCTATACAATATTCAGATAAAAATTAAAAGTTTCTAAGTTAAAGTTTTTTGTGGACCAGGATTGTTTGTAACTGTATCACAGAGGGTGAATATCAACAACCGAGACCCAGTAGAAGGTTTAAAATTACAGTTTTCGACATTTTGGCTCCTAATTTTCAATTTTATTAGACTAAATTTCAAATTTCAAAGTTTTCTTCCAGCTATTTCTTCTTTTGCCGCACCTAAAACGTTGTCCTCCAGCGTCCCGACGAGTGCCTGTAACAAAAATCAAAGAATTAGCACATCAAAAATCAAAAAGTCCCCGACCACATTCCCAAAAAGTCTTAATACCCGATCGACATTCTCTATACAATATTCAGATAAAAATTAAAAGTTTCTAAGTTAAAGTTTTTTGTGGACCAGGATTGTTTGTAACTGTATCACAGAGGGTGAATATCAACAACCGAGACCCAGTAGAAGGTTTAAAATTACAGTTTTCGACATTTTGGCTCCTAATTTTCAATTTTATTAGACTAAATTTCAAATTTCAAAGTTTTCTTCCAGCTATTTCTTCTTTTGCCGCACCTAAAACGTTGTCCTCCAGCGTCCCGACGAGTGCCTGTAACAAAAATCAAAGAATTAGCACATCAAAAATCAAAAAGTCCCCGACCACATTCCCAAAAAGTCTTAATACCCGATCGACATTCTCTATACAATATTCAGATAAAAATTAAAAGTTTCTAAGTTAAAGTTTTTTGTGGACCAGGATTGTTTGTAACTGTATCACAGAGGGTGAATATCAACAACCGAGACCCAGTAGAAGGTTTAAAATTACAGTTTTCGACATTTTGGCTCCTAATTTTCAATTTTATTAGACTAAATTTCAAATTTCAAAGTTTTCTTCCAGCTATTTCTTCTTTTGCCGCACCTAAAACGTTGTCCTCCAGCGTCCCGACGAGTGCCTGTAACAAAAATCAAAGAATTAGCACATCAAAAATCAAAAAGTCCCCGACCACATTCCCAAAAAGTCTTAATACCCGATCGACATTCTCTATACAATATTCAGATAAAAATTAAAAGTTTCTAAGTTAAAGTTTTTTGTGGACCAGGATTGTTTGTAACTGTATCACAGAGGGTGAATATCAACAACCGAGACCCAGTAGAAGGTTTAAAATTACAGTTTTCGACATTTTGGCTCCTAATTTTCAATTTTATTAGACTAAATTTCAAATTTCAAAGTTTTCTTCCAGCTATTTCTTCTTTTGCCGCACCTAAAACGTTGTCCTCCAGCGTCCCGACGAGTGCCTGTAACAAAAATCAAAGAATTAGCACATCAAAAATCAAAAAGTCCCCGACCACATTCCCAAAAAGTCTTAATACCCGATCGACATTCTCTATACAATATTCAGATAAAAATTAAAAGTTTCTAAGTTAAAGTTTTTTGTGGACCAGGATTGTTTGTAACTGTATCACAGAGGGTGAATATCAACAACCGAGACCCAGTAGAAGGTTTAAAATTACAGTTTTCGACATTTTGGCTCCTAATTTTCAATTTTATTAGACTAAATTTCAAATTTCAAAGTTTTCTTCCAGCTATTTCTTCTTTTGCCGCACCTAAAACGTTGTCCTCCAGCGTCCCGACGAGTGCCTGTAACAAAAATCAAAGAATTAGCACATCAAAAATCAAAAAGTCCCCGACCACATTCCCAAAAAGTCTTAATACCCGATCGACATTCTCTATACAATATTCAGATAAAAATTAAAAGTTTCTAAGTTAAAGTTTTTTGTGGACCAGGATTGTTTGTAACTGTATCACAGAGGGTGAATATCAACAACCGAGACCCAGTAGAAGGTTTAAAATTACAGTTTTCGACATTTTGGCTCCTAATTTTCAATTTTATTAGACTAAATTTCAAATTTCAAAGTTTTCTTCCAGCTATTTCTTCTTTTGCCGCACCTAAAACGTTGTCCTCCAGCGTCCCGACGAGTGCCTGTAACAAAAATCAAAGAATTAGCACATCAAAAATCAAAAAGTCCCCGACCACATTCCCAAAAAGTCTTAATACCCGATCGACATTCTCTATACAATATTCAGATAAAAATTAAAAGTTTCTAAGTTAAAGTTTTTTGTGGACCAGGATTGTTTGTAACTGTATCACAGAGGGTGAATATCAACAACCGAGACCCAGTAGAAGGTTTAAAATTACAGTTTTCGACATTTTGGCTCCTAATTTTCAATTTTATTAGACTAAATTTCAAATTTCAAAGTTTTCTTCCAGCTATTTCTTCTTTTGCCGCACCTAAAACGTTGTCCTCCAGCGTCCCGACGAGTGCCTGTAACAAAAATCAAAGAATTAGCACATCAAAAATCAAAAAGTCCCCGACCACATTCCCAAAAAGTCTTAATACCCGATCGACATTCTCTATACAATATTCAGATAAAAATTAAAAGTTTCTAAGTTAAAGTTTTTTGTGGACCAGGATTGTTTGTAACTGTATCACAGAGGGTGAATATCAACAACCGAGACCCAGTAGAAGGTTTAAAATTACAGTTTTCGACATTTTGGCTCCTAATTTTCAATTTTATTAGACTAAATTTCAAATTTCAAAGTTTTCTTCCAGCTATTTCTTCTTTTGCCGCACCTAAAACGTTGTCCTCCAGCGTCCCGACGAGTGCCTGTAACAAAAATCAAAGAATTAGCACATCAAAAATCAAAAAGTCCCCGACCACATTCCCAAAAAGTCTTAATACCCGATCGACATTCTCTATACAATATTCAGATAAAAATTAAAAGTTTCTAAGTTAAAGTTTTTTGTGGACCAGGATTGTTTGTAACTGTATCACAGAGGGTGAATATCAACAACCGAGACCCAGTAGAAGGTTTAAAATTACAGTTTTCGACATTTTGGCTCCTAATTTTCAATTTTATTAGACTAAATTTCAAATTTCAAAGTTTTCTTCCAGCTATTTCTTCTTTTGCCGCACCTAAAACGTTGTCCTCCAGCGTCCCGACGAGTGCCTGTAACAAAAATCAAAGAATTAGCACATCAAAAATCAAAAAGTCCCCGACCACATTCCCAAAAAGTCTTAATACCCGATCGACATTCTCTATACAATATTCAGATAAAAATTAAAAGTTTCTAAGTTAAAGTTTTTTGTGGACCAGGATTGTTTGTAACTGTATCACAGAGGGTGAATATCAACAACCGAGACCCAGTAGAAGGTTTAAAATTACAGTTTTCGACATTTTGGCTCCTAATTTTCAATTTTATTAGACTAAATTTCAAATTTCAAAGTTTTCTTCCAGCTATTTCTTCTTTTGCCGCACCTAAAACGTTGTCCTCCAGCGTCCCGACGAGTGCCTGTAACAAAAATCAAAGAATTAGCACATCAAAAATCAAAAAGTCCCCGACCACATTCCCAAAAAGTCTTAATACCCGATCGACATTCTCTATACAATATTCAGATAAAAATTAAAAGTTTCTAAGTTAAAGTTTTTTGTGGACCAGGATTGTTTGTAACTGTATCACAGAGGGTGAATATCAACAACCGAGACCCAGTAGAAGGTTTAAAATTACAGTTTTCGACATTTTGGCTCCTAATTTTCAATTTTATTAGACTAAATTTCAAATTTCAAAGTTTTCTTCCAGCTATTTCTTCTTTTGCCGCACCTAAAACGTTGTCCTCCAGCGTCCCGACGAGTGCCTGTAACAAAAATCAAAGAATTAGCACATCAAAAATCAAAAAGTCCCCGACCACATTCCCAAAAAGTCTTAATACCCGATCGACATTCTCTATACAATATTCAGATAAAAATTAAAAGTTTCTAAGTTAAAGTTTTTTGTGGACCAGGATTGTTTGTAACTGTATCACAGAGGGTGAATATCAACAACCGAGACCCAGTAGAAGGTTTAAAATTACAGTTTTCGACATTTTGGCTCCTAATTTTCAATTTTATTAGACTAAATTTCAAATTTCAAAGTTTTCTTCCAGCTATTTCTTCTTTTGCCGCACCTAAAACGTTGTCCTCCAGCGTCCCGACGAGTGCCTGTAACAAAAATCAAAGAATTAGCACATCAAAAATCAAAAAGTCCCCGACCACATTCCCAAAAAGTCTTAATACCCGATCGACATTCTCTATACAATATTCAGATAAAAATTAAAAGTTTCTAAGTTAAAGTTTTTTGTGGACCAGGATTGTTTGTAACTGTATCACAGAGGGTGAATATCAACAACCGAGACCCAGTAGAAGGTTTAAAATTACAGTTTTCGACATTTTGGCTCCTAATTTTCAATTTTATTAGACTAAATTTCAAATTTCAAAGTTTTCTTCCAGCTATTTCTTCTTTTGCCGCACCTAAAACGTTGTCCTCCAGCGTCCCGACGAGTGCCTGTAACAAAAATCAAAGAATTAGCACATCAAAAATCAAAAAGTCCCCGACCACATTCCCAAAAAGTCTTAATACCCGATCGACATTCTCTATACAATATTCAGATAAAAATTAAAAGTTTCTAAGTTAAAGTTTTTTGTGGACCAGGATTGTTTTGTAACTGTATCACAGAGGGTGAATATCAACAACCGAGACCCAGTAGAAGGTTTAAAATTACAGTTTTCGACATTTTGGCTCCTAATTTTCAATTTTATTAGACTAAATTTCAAATTTCAAAGTTTTCTTCCAGCTATTTCTTCTTTTGCCGCACCTAAAACGTTGTCCTCCAGCGTCCCGACGAGTGCCTGTAACAAAAATCAAAGAATTAGCACATCAAAAATCAAAAAGTCCCCGACCACATTCCCAAAAAGTCTTAATACCCGATCGACATTCTCTATACAATATTCAGATAAAAATTAAAAGTTTCTAAGTTAAAGTTTTTTGTGGACCAGGATTGTTTGTAACTGTATCACAGAGGGTGAATATCAACAACCGAGACCCAGTAGAAGGTTTAAAATTACAGTTTTCGACATTTTGGCTCCTAATTTTCAATTTTATTAGACTAAATTTCAAATTTCAAAGTTTTCTTCCAGCTATTTCTTCTTTTGCCGCACCTAAAACGTTGTCCTCCAGCGTCCCGACGAGTGCCTGTAACAAAAATCAAAGAATTAGCACATCAAAAATCAAAAAGTCCCCGACCACATTCCCAAAAAGTCTTAATACCCGATCGACATTCTCTATACAATATTCAGATAAAAATTAAAAGTTTCTAAGTTAAAGTTTTTTGTGGACCAGGATTGTTTGTAACTGTATCACAGAGGGTGAATATCAACAACCGAGACCCAGTAGAAGGTTTAAAATTACAGTTTTCGACATTTTGGCTCCTAATTTTCAATTTTATTAGACTAAATTTCAAATTTCAAAGTTTTCTTCCAGCTATTTCTTCTTTTGCCGCACCTAAAACGTTGTCCTCCAGCGTCCCGACGAGTGCCTGTAACAAAAATCAAAGAATTAGCACATCAAAAATCAAAAAGTCCCCGACCACATTCCCAAAAAGTCTTAATACCCGATCGACATTCTCTATACAATATTCAGATAAAAATTAAAAGTTTCTAAGTTAAAGTTTTTTGTGGACCAGGATTGTTTGTAACTGTATCACAGAGGGTGAATATCAACAACCGAGACCCAGTAGAAGGTTTAAAATTACAGTTTTCGACATTTTGGCTCCTAATTTTCAATTTTATTAGACTAAATTTCAAATTTCAAAGTTTTCTTCCAGCTATTTCTTCTTTTGCCGCACCTAAAACGTTGTCCTCCAGCGTCCGACGAGTGCCTGTAACAAAAATCAAAGAATTAGCACATCAAAAATCAAAAAGTCCCCGACCACATTCCCAAAAAGTCTTAATACCCGATCGACATTCTCTATACAATATTCAGATAAAAATTAAAAGTTTCTAAGTTAAAGTTTTTTGTGGACCAGGATTGTTTGTAACTGTATCACAGAGGGTGAATATCAACAACCGAGACCCAGTAGAAGGTTTAAAATTACAGTTTTCGACATTTTGGCTCCTAATTTTCAATTTTATTAGACTAAATTTCAAATTTCAAAGTTTTCTTCCAGCTATTTCTTCTTTTGCCGCACCTAAAACGTTGTCCTCCAGCGTCCCGACGAGTGCCTGTAACAAAAATCAAAGAATTAGCACATCAAAAATCAAAAAGTCCCCGACCACATTCCCAAAAAGTCTTAATACCCGATCGACATTCTCTATACAATATTCAGATAAAAATTAAAAGTTTCTAAGTTAAAGTTTTTTTGTGGACCAGGATTGTTTGTAACTGTATCACAGAGGGTGAATATCAACAACCGAGACCCAGTAGAAGGTTTAAAATTACAGTTTTCGACATTTTGGCTCCTAATTTTCAATTTTATTAGACTAAATTTCAAATTTCAAAGTTTTCTTCCAGCTATTTCTTCTTTTGCCGCACCTAAAACGTTGTCCTCCAGCGTCCCGACGAGTGCCTGTAACAAAAATCAAAGAATTAGCACATCAAAAATCAAAAAGTCCCCGACCACATTCCCAAAAAGTCTTAATACCCGATCGACATTCTCTATACAATATTCAGATAAAAATTAAAAGTTTCTAAGTTAAAGTTTTTTGTGGACCAGGATTGTTTGTAACTGTATCACAGAGGGTGAATATCAACAACCGAGACCCAGTAGAAGGTTTAAAATTACAGTTTTCGACATTTTGGCTCCTAATTTTCAATTTTATTAGACTAAATTTCAAATTTCAAAGTTTTCTTCCAGCTATTTCTTCTTTTGCCGCACCTAAAACGTTGTCCTCCAGCGTCCCGACGAGTGCCTGTAACAAAAATCAAAGAATTAGCACATCAAAAATCAAAAAGTCCCCGACCACATTCCCAAAAAGTCTTAATACCCGATCGACATTCTCTATACAATATTCAGATAAAAATTAAAAGTTTCTAAGTTAAAGTTTTTTGTGGACCAGGATTGTTTGTAACTGTATCACAGAGGGTGAATATCAACAACCGAGACCCAGTAGAAGGTTTAAAATTACAGTTTTCGACATTTTGGCTCCTAATTTTCAATTTTATTAGACTAAATTTCAAATTTCAAAGTTTTCTTCCAGCTATTTCTTCTTTTGCCGCACCTAAAACGTTGTCCTCCAGCGTCCCGACGAGTGCCTGTAACAAAAATCAAAGAATTAGCACATCAAAAATCAAAAAGTCCCCGACCACATTCCCAAAAAGTCTTAATACCCGATCGACATTCTCTATACAATATTCAGATAAAAATTAAAAGTTTCTAAGTTAAAGTTTTTTGTGGACCAGGATTGTTTGTAACTGTATCACAGAGGGTGAATATCAACAACCGAGACCCAGTAGAAGGTTTAAAATTACAGTTTTCGACATTTTGGCTCCTAATTTTCAATTTTATTAGACTAAATTTCAAATTTCAAAGTTTTCTTCCAGCTATTTCTTCTTTTGCCGCACCTAAAACGTTGTCCTCCAGCGTCCCGACGAGTGCCTGTAACAAAAATCAAAGAATTAGCACATCAAAAATCAAAAAGTCCCCGACCACATTCCCAAAAAGTCTTAATACCCGATCGACATTCTCTATACAATATTCAGATAAAAATTAAAAGTTTCTAAGTTAAAGTTTTTTGTGGACCAGGATTGTTTGTAACTGTATCACAGAGGGTGAATATCAACAACCGAGACCCAGTAGAAGGTTTAAAATTACAGTTTTCGACATTTTGGCTCCTAATTTTCAATTTTATTAGACTAAATTTCAAATTTCAAAGTTTTCTTCCAGCTATTTCTTCTTTTGCCGCACCTAAAACGTTGTCCTCCAGCGTCCCGACGAGTGCCTGTAACAAAAATCAAAGAATTAGCACATCAAAAATCAAAAAGTCCCCGACCACATTCCCAAAAAGTCTTAATACCCGATCGACATTCTCTATACAATATTCAGATAAAAATTAAAAGTTTCTAAGTTAAAGTTTTTTGTGGACCAGGATTGTTTGTAACTGTATCACAGAGGGTGAATATCAACAACCGAGACCCAGTAGAAGGTTTAAAATTACAGTTTTCGACATTTTGGCTCCTAATTTTCAATTTTATTAGACTAAATTTCAAATTTCAAAGTTTTCTTCCAGCTATTTCTTCTTTTGCCGCACCTAAAACGTTGTCCTCCAGCGTCCCGACGAGTGCCTGTAACAAAAATCAAAGAATTAGCACATCAAAAATCAAAAAGTCCCCGACCACATTCCCAAAAAGTCTTAATACCCGATCGACATTCTCTATACAATATTCAGATAAAAATTAAAAGTTTCTAAGTTAAAGTTTTTTGTGGACCAGGATTGTTTGTAACTGTATCACAGAGGGTGAATATCAACAACCGAGACCCAGTAGAAGGTTTAAAATTACAGTTTTCGACATTTTGGCTCCTAATTTTCAATTTTATTAGACTAAATTTCAAATTTCAAAGTTTTCTTCCAGCTATTTCTTCTTTTGCCGCACCTAAAACGTTGTCCTCCAGCGTCCCGACGAGTGCCTGTAACAAAAATCAAAGAATTAGCACATCAAAAATCAAAAAGTCCCCGACCACATTCCCAAAAAAGTCTTAATACCCGATCGACATTCTCTATACAATATTCAGATAAAAATTAAAAGTTTCTAAGTTAAAGTTTTTTGTGGACCAGGATTGTTTGTAACTGTATCACAGAGGGTGAATATCAACAACCGAGACCCAGTAGAGGTTTAAAATTACAGTTTTCGACATTTTGGCTCCTAATTTTCAATTTTATTAGACTAAATTTCAAATTTCAAAGTTTTCTTCCAGCTATTTCTTCTTTTGCCGCACCTAAAACGTTGTCCTCCAGCGTCCCGACGAGTGCCTGTAACAAAAATCAAAGAATTAGCACATCAAAAATCAAAAAGTCCCCGACCACATTCCCAAAAAGTCTTAATACCCGATCGACATTCTCTATACAATATTCAGATAAAAATTAAAAGTTTCTAAGTTAAAGTTTTTTGTGGACCAGGATTGTTTGTAACTGTATCACAGAGGGTGAATATCAACAACCGAGACCCAGTAGAAGGTTTAAAATTACAGTTTTCGACATTTTGGCTCCTAATTTTCAATTTTATTAGACTAAATTTCAAATTTCAAAGTTTTCTTCCAGCTATTTCTTCTTTTGCCGCACCTAAAACGTTGTCCTCCAGCGTCCCGACGAGTGCCTGTAACAAAAATCAAAGAATTAGCACATCAAAAATCAAAAAGTCCCCGACCACATTCCCAAAAAGTCTTAATACCCGATCGACATTCTCTATACAATATTCAGATAAAAATTAAAAGTTTCTAAGTTAAAGTTTTTTGTGGACCAGGATTGTTTGTAACTGTATCACAGAGGGTGAATATCAACAACCGAGACCCAGTAGAAGGTTTAAAATTACAGTTTTCGACATTTTGGCTCCTAATTTTCAATTTTATTAGACTAAATTTCAAATTTCAAAGTTTTCTTCCAGCTATTTCTTCTTTTGCCGCACCTAAAACGTTGTCCTCCAGCGTCCCGACGAGTGCCTGTAACAAAAATCAAAGAATTAGCACATCAAAAATCAAAAAGTCCCCGACCACATTCCCAAAAAGTCTTAATACCCGATCGACATTCTCTATACAATATTCAGATAAAAATTAAAAGTTTCTAAGTTAAAGTTTTTTGTGGACCAGGATTGTTTGTAACTGTATCACAGAGGGTGAATATCAACAACCGAGACCCAGTAGAAGGTTTAAAATTACAGTTTTCGACATTTTGGCTCCTAATTTTCAATTTTATTAGACTAAATTTCAAATTTCAAAGTTTTCTTCCAGCTATTTCTTCTTTTGCCGCACCTAAAACGTTGTCCTCCAGCGTCCCGACGAGTGCCTGTAACAAAAATCAAAGAATTAGCACATCAAAAATCAAAAAGTCCCCGACCACATTCCCAAAAAGTCTTAATACCCGATCGACATTCTCTATACAATATTCAGATAAAAATTAAAAGTTTCTAAGTTAAAGTTTTTTGTGGACCAGGATTGTTTGTAACTGTATCACAGAGGGTGAATATCAACAACCGAGACCCAGTAGAAGGTTTAAAATTACAGTTTTCGACATTTTGGCTCCTAATTTTCAATTTTATTAGACTAAATTTCAAATTTCAAAGTTTTCTTCCAGCTATTTCTTCTTTTGCCGCACCTAAAACGTTGTCCTCCAGCGTCCCGACGAGTGCCTGTAACAAAAATCAAAGAATTAGCACATCAAAAATCAAAAAGTCCCCGACCACATTCCCAAAAAGTCTTAATACCCGATCGACATTCTCTATACAATATTCAGATAAAAATTAAAAGTTTCTAAGTTAAAGTTTTTTGTGGACCAGGATTGTTTGTAACTGTATCACAGAGGGTGAATATCAACAACCGAGACCCAGTAGAAGGTTTAAAATTACAGTTTTCGACATTTTGGCTCCTAATTTTCAATTTTATTAGACTAAATTTCAAATTTCAAAGTTTTCTTCCAGCTATTTCTTCTTTTGCCGCACCTAAAACGTTGTCCTCCAGCGTCCCGACGAGTGCCTGTAACAAAAATCAAAGAATTAGCACATCAAAAATCAAAAAGTCCCCGACCACATTCCCAAAAAGTCTTAATACCCGATCGACATTCTCTATACAATATTCAGATAAAAATTAAAAGTTTCTAAGTTAAAGTTTTTTGTGGACCAGGATTGTTTGTAACTGTATCACAGAGGGTGAATATCAACAACCGAGACCCAGTAGAAGGTTTAAAATTACAGTTTTCGACATTTTGGCTCCTAATTTTCAATTTTATTAGACTAAATTTCAAATTTCAAAGTTTTCTTCCAGCTATTTCTTCTTTTGCCGCACCTAAAACGTTGTCCTCCAGCGTCCCGACGAGTGCCTGTAACAAAAATCAAAGAATTAGCACATCAAAAATCAAAAAGTCCCCGACCACATTCCCAAAAAGTCTTAATACCCGATCGACATTCTCTATACAATATTCAGATAAAAATTAAAAGTTTCTAAGTTAAAGTTTTTTGTGGACCAGGATTGTTTGTAACTGTATCACAGAGGGTGAATATCAACAACCGAGACCCAGTAGAAGGTTTAAAATTACAGTTTTCGACATTTTGGCTCCTAATTTTCAATTTTATTAGACTAAATTTCAAATTTCAAAGTTTTCTTCCAGCTATTTCTTCTTTTGCCGCACCTAAAACGTTGTCCTCCAGCGTCCCGACGAGTGCCTGTAACAAAAATCAAAGAATTAGCACATCAAAAATCAAAAAGTCCCCGACCACATTCCCAAAAAGTCTTAATACCCGATCGACATTCTCTATACAATATTCAGATAAAAATTAAAAGTTTCTAAGTTAAAGTTTTTTGTGGACCAGGATTGTTTGTAACTGTATCACAGAGGGTGAATATCAACAACCGAGACCCAGTAGAAGGTTTAAAATTACAGTTTTCGACATTTTGGCTCCTAATTTTCAATTTTATTAGACTAAATTTCAAATTTCAAAGTTTTCTTCCAGCTATTTCTTCTTTTGCCGCACCTAAAACGTTGTCCTCCAGCGTCCCGACGAGTGCCTGTAACAAAAATCAAAGAATTAGCACATCAAAAATCAAAAGTCCCCGACCACATTCCCAAAAAGTCTTAATACCCGATCGACATTCTCTATACAATATTCAGATAAAAATTAAAAGTTTCTAAGTTAAAGTTTTTTGTGGACCAGGATTGTTTGTAACTGTATCACAGAGGGTGAATATCAACAACCGAGACCCAGTAGAAGGTTTAAAATTACAGTTTTCGACATTTTGGCTCCTAATTTTCAATTTTATTAGACTAAATTTCAAATTTCAAAGTTTTCTTCCAGCTATTTCTTCTTTTGCCGCACCTAAAACGTTGTCCTCCAGCGTCCCGACGAGTGCCTGTAACAAAAATCAAAGAATTAGCACATCAAAAATCAAAAAGTCCCCGACCACATTCCCAAAAAGTCTTAATACCCGATCGACATTCTCTATACAATATTCAGATAAAAATTAAAAGTTTCTAAGTTAAAGTTTTTTGTGGACCAGGATTGTTTGTAACTGTATCACAGAGGGTGAATATCAACAACCGAGACCCAGTAGAAGGTTTAAAATTACAGTTTTCGACATTTTGGCTCCTAATTTTCAATTTTATTAGACTAAATTTCAAATTTCAAAGTTTTCTTCCAGCTATTTCTTCTTTTGCCGCACCTAAAACGTTGTCCTCCAGCGTCCCGACGAGTGCCTGTAACAAAAATCAAAGAATTAGCACATCAAAAATCAAAAAGTCCCCGACCACATTCCCAAAAAGTCTTAATACCCGATCGACATTCTCTATACAATATTCAGATAAAAATTAAAAGTTTCTAAGTTAAAGTTTTTTGTGGACCAGGATTGTTTGTAACTGTATCACAGAGGGTGAATATCAACAACCGAGACCCAGTAGAAGGTTTAAAATTACAGTTTTCGACATTTTGGCTCCTAATTTTCAATTTTATTAGACTAAATTTCAAATTTCAAAGTTTTCTTCCAGCTATTTCTTCTTTTGCCGCACCTAAAACGTTGTCCTCCAGCGTCCCGACGAGTGCCTGTAACAAAAATCAAAGAATTAGCACATCAAAAATCAAAAAGTCCCCGACCACATTCCCAAAAAGTCTTAATACCCGATCGACATTCTCTATACAATATTCAGATAAAAATTAAAAGTTTCTAAGTTAAAGTTTTTTGTGGACCAGGATTGTTTGTAACTGTATCACAGAGGGTGAATATCAACAACCGAGACCCAGTAGAAGGTTTAAAATTACAGTTTTCGACATTTTGGCTCCTAATTTTCAATTTTATTAGACTAAATTTCAAATTTCAAAGTTTTCTTCCAGCTATTTCTTCTTTTGCCGCACCTAAAACGTTGTCCTCCAGCGTCCCGACGAGTGCCTGTAACAAAATCAAAGAATTAGCACATCAAAAATCAAAAAGTCCCCGACCACATTCCCAAAAAGTCTTAATACCCGATCGACATTCTCTATACAATATTCAGATAAAAATTAAAAGTTTCTAAGTTAAAGTTTTTTGTGGACCAGGATTGTTTGTAACTGTATCACAGAGGGTGAATATCAACAACCGAGACCCAGTAGAAGGTTTAAAATTACAGTTTTCGACATTTTGGCTCCTAATTTTCAATTTTATTAGACTAAATTTCAAATTTCAAAGTTTTCTTCCAGCTATTTCTTCTTTTGCCGCACCTAAAACGTTGTCCTCCAGCGTCCCGACGAGTGCCTGTAACAAAAATCAAAGAATTAGCACATCAAAATCAAAAAGTCCCCGACCACATTCCCAAAAAGTCTTAATACCCGATCGACATTCTCTATACAATATTCAGATAAAAATTAAAAGTTTCTAAGTTAAAGTTTTTTGTGGACCAGGATTGTTTGTAACTGTATCACAGAGGGTGAATATCAACAACCGAGACCCAGTAGAAGGTTTAAAATTACAGTTTTCGACATTTTGGCTCCTAATTTTCAATTTTATTAGACTAAATTTCAAATTTCAAAGTTTTCTTCCAGCTATTTCTTCTTTTGCCGCACCTAAAACGTTGTCCTCCAGCGTCCCGACGAGTGCCTGTAACAAAAATCAAAGAATTAGCACATCAAAAATCAAAAAGTCCCCGACCACATTCCCAAAAAGTCTTAATACCCGATCGACATTCTCTATACAATATTCAGATAAAAATTAAAAGTTTCTAAGTTAAAGTTTTTTGTGGACCAGGATTGTTTGTAACTGTATCACAGAGGGTGAATATCAACAACCGAGACCCAGTAGAAGGTTTAAAATTACAGTTTTCGACATTTTGGCTCCTAATTTTCAATTTTATTAGACTAAATTTCAAATTTCAAAGTTTTCTTCCAGCTATTTCTTCTTTTGCCGCACCTAAAACGTTGTCCTCCAGCGTCCCGACGAGTGCCTGTAACAAAAATCAAAGAATTAGCACATCAAAAATCAAAAAGTCCCCGACCACATTCCCAAAAAGTCTTAATACCCGATCGACATTCTCTATACAATATTCAGATAAAAATTAAAAGTTTCTAAGTTAAAGTTTTTTGTGGACCAGGATTGTTTGTAACTGTATCACAGAGGGTGAATATCAACAACCGAGACCCAGTAGAAGGTTTAAAATTACAGTTTTCGACATTTTGGCTCCTAATTTTCAATTTTATTAGACTAAATTTCAAATTTCAAAGTTTTCTTCCAGCTATTTCTTCTTTTGCCGCACCTAAAACGTTGTCCTCCAGCGTCCCGACGAGTGCCTGTAACAAAAATCAAAGAATTAGCACATCAAAAATCAAAAAGTCCCCGACCACATTCCCAAAAAGTCTTAATACCCGATCGACATTCTCTATACAATATTCAGATAAAAATTAAAAGTTTCTAAGTTAAAGTTTTTTGTGGACCAGGATTGTTTGTAACTGTATCACAGAGGGTGAATATCAACAACCGAGACCCAGTAGAAGGTTTAAAATTACAGTTTTCGACATTTTGGCTCCTAATTTTCAATTTTATTAGACTAAATTTCAAATTTCAAAGTTTTCTTCCAGCTATTTCTTCTTTTGCCGCACCTAAAACGTTGTCCTCCAGCGTCCCGACGAGTGCCTGTAACAAAAATCAAAGAATTAGCACATCAAAAATCAAAAAGTCCCCGACCACATTCCCAAAAAGTCTTAATACCCGATCGACATTCTCTATACAATATTCAGATAAAAATTAAAAGTTTCTAAGTTAAAGTTTTTTGTGGACCAGGATTGTTTGTAACTGTATCACAGAGGGTGAATATCAACAACCGAGACCCAGTAGAAGGTTTAAAATTACAGTTTTCGACATTTTGGCTCCTAATTTTCAATTTTATTAGACTAAATTTCAAATTTCAAAGTTTTCTTCCAGCTATTTCTTCTTTTGCCGCACCTAAAACGTTGTCCTCCAGCGTCCCGACGAGTGCCTGTAACAAAAATCAAAGAATTAGCACATCAAAAATCAAAAAGTCCCCGACCACATTCCCAAAAAGTCTTAATACCCGATCGACATTCTCTATACAATATTCAGATAAAAATTAAAAGTTTCTAAGTTAAAGTTTTTTGTGGACCAGGATTGTTTGTAACTGTATCACAGAGGGTGAATATCAACAACCGAGACCCAGTAGAAGGTTTAAAATTACAGTTTTCGACATTTTGGCTCCTAATTTTCAATTTTATTAGACTAAATTTCAAATTTCAAAGTTTTCTTCCAGCTATTTCTTCTTTTGCCGCACCTAAAACGTTGTCCTCCAGCGTCCCGACGAGTGCCTGTAACAAAAATCAAAGAATTAGCACATCAAAAATCAAAAAGTCCCCGACCACATTCCCAAAAAGTCTTAATACCCGATCGACATTCTCTATACAATATTCAGATAAAAATTAAAAGTTTCTAAGTTAAAGTTTTTTGTGGACCAGGATTGTTTGTAACTGTATCACAGAGGGTGAATATCAACAACCGAGACCCAGTAGAAGGTTTAAAATTACAGTTTTCGACATTTTGGCTCCTAATTTTCAATTTTATTAGACTAAATTTCAAATTTCAAAGTTTTCTTCCAGCTATTTCTTCTTTTGCCGCACCTAAAACGTTGTCCTCCAGCGTCCCGACGAGTGCCTGTAACAAAAATCAAAGAATTAGCACATCAAAAATCAAAAAGTCCCCGACCACATTCCCAAAAAGTCTTAATACCCGATCGACATTCTCTATACAATATTCAGATAAAAATTAAAAGTTTCTAAGTTAAAGTTTTTTGTGGACCAGGATTGTTTGTAACTGTATCACAGAGGGTGAATATCAACAACCGAGACCCAGTAGAAGGTTTTAAAATTACAGTTTTCGACATTTTGGCTCCTAATTTTCAATTTTATTAGACTAAATTTCAAATTTCAAAGTTTTCTTCCAGCTATTTCTTCTTTTGCCGCACCTAAAACGTTGTCCTCCAGCGTCCCGACGAGTGCCTGTAACAAAAATCAAAGAATTAGCACATCAAAAATCAAAAAGTCCCCGACCACATTCCCAAAAAGTCTTAATACCCGATCGACATTCTCTATACAATATTCAGATAAAAATTAAAAGTTTCTAAGTTAAAGTTTTTGTGGACCAGGATTGTTTGTAACTGTATCACAGAGGGTGAATATCAACAACCGAGACCCAGTAGAAGGTTTAAAATTACAGTTTTCGACATTTTGGCTCCTAATTTTCAATTTTATTAGACTAAATTTCAAATTTCAAAGTTTTCTTCCAGCTATTTCTTCTTTTGCCGCACCTAAAACGTTGTCCTCCAGCGTCCCGACGAGTGCCTGTAACAAAAATCAAAGAATTAGCACATCAAAAATCAAAAAGTCCCCGACCACATTCCCAAAAAGTCTTAATACCCGATCGACATTCTCTATACAATATTCAGATAAAAATTAAAAGTTTCTAAGTTAAAGTTTTTTGTGGACCAGGATTGTTTGTAACTGTATCACAGAGGGTGAATATCAACAACCGAGACCCAGTAGAAGGTTTAAAATTACAGTTTTCGACATTTTGGCTCCTAATTTTCAATTTTATTAGACTAAATTTCAAATTTCAAAGTTTTCTTCCAGCTATTTCTTCTTTTGCCGCACCTAAAACGTTGTCCTCCAGCGTCCCGACGAGTGCCTGTAACAAAAATCAAAGAATTAGCACATCAAAAATCAAAAAGTCCCCGACCACATTCCCAAAAAGTCTTAATACCCGATCGACATTCTCTATACAATATTCAGATAAAAATTAAAAGTTTCTAAGTTAAAGTTTTTTGTGGACCAGGATTGTTTGTAACTGTATCACAGAGGGTGAATATCAACAACCGAGACCCAGTAGAAGGTTTAAAATTACAGTTTTCGACATTTTGGCTCCTAATTTTCAATTTTATTAGACTAAATTTCAAATTTCAAAGTTTTCTTCCAGCTATTTCTTCTTTTGCCGCACCTAAAACGTTGTCCTCCAGCGTCCCGACGAGTGCCTGTAACAAAAATCAAAGAATTAGCACATCAAAAATCAAAAAGTCCCCGACCACATTCCCAAAAAGTCTTAATACCCGATCGACATTCTCTATACAATATTCAGATAAAAATTAAAAGTTTCTAAGTTAAAGTTTTTTGTGGACCAGGATTGTTTGTAACTGTATCACAGAGGGTGAATATCAACAACCGAGACCAGTAGAAGGTTTAAAATTACAGTTTTCGACATTTTGGCTCCTAATTTTCAATTTTATTAGACTAAATTTCAATTTCAAAGTTTTCTTCCAGCTATTTCTTCTTTTGCCGCACCTAAAACGTTGTCCTCCAGCGTCCCGACGAGTGCCTGTAACAAAAATCAAAGAATTAGCACATCAAAAATCAAAAAGTCCCCGACCACATTCCCAAAAAGTCTTAATACCCGATCGACATTCTCTATACAATATTCAGATAAAAATTAAAAGTTTCTAAGTTAAAGTTTTTTGTGGACCAGGATTGTTTGTAACTGTATCACAGAGGGTGAATATCAACAACCGAGACCCAGTAGAAGGTTTAAAATTACAGTTTTCGACATTTTGGCTCCTAATTTTCAATTTTATTAGACTAAAATTTCAAATTTCAAAGTTTTCTTCCAGCTATTTCTTCTTTTGCCGCACCT
>CAVLYT010000019.1:0-17716 GCA_963675405.1 Cosmorhoe ocellata
CTATGTGCTAATTGTTCCCTTTTTGTTACAGGTGCTTGCAGGGGTGCTGAAGGGCAGCGTTTTAGGTGCAGCAGAGGAAGAATCCACACGATAGAAAATTTTTATGAATTTATTTAGTGTCAAAACTTTAGAAAATCTCTAAGTTAGGGTCCAAAATGCACAAAACTGTGAAAAATAAGTGACCGGTGGGTCTCGCTAGTAGTTTTTCAGCGTTTGCGACACAGTAGGTACAATCTTGGTCCACTAAAAGTGTTACTTTGAAAAATTTAATATGTAATTTCAATATTGTATGGGGAAATACCGATCAGGTATGAAGACTTTTTGAAAACTGTTAAGGCAATCTTTTGATTTTCTATGTGCTAATTGTTCCCTTTTTGTTACAGGTGCTTGCAGGGGTGCTGAAGGGCAGCGTTTTAGGTGCAGCAGAGGAAGAATCCACACGATAGAAAATTTTTTATGAATTTATTTAGTGTCAAAACTTTAGAAAATCTCTAAGTTAGGGTCCAAAATGCACAAAACTGTGAAAAATAAGTGACCGGTGGGTCTCGCTAGTAGTTTTTCAGCGTTTGCGACACAGTAGGTACAATCTTGGTCCACTAAAAGTGTTACTTTGAAAAATTTAATATGTAATTTCAATATTGTATGGGGAAATACCGATCAGGTATGAAGACTTTTTGAAAACTGTTAAGGCAATCTTTTGATTTTCTATGTGCTAATTGTTCCCTTTTTGTTACAGGTGCTTGCAGGGGTGCTGAAGGGCAGCGTTTTAGGTGCAGCAGAGGAAGAATCCACACGATAGAAAATTTTTTATGAATTTATTTAGTGTCAAAACTTTAGAAAATCTCTAAGTTAGGGTCCAAAATGCACAAAACTGTGAAAAATAAGTGACCGGTGGGTCTCGCTAGTAGTTTTTCAGCGTTTGCGACACAGTAGGTACAATCTTGGTCCACTAAAAGTGTTACTTTGAAAAATTTAATATGTAATTTCAATATTGTATGGGGAAATACCGATCAGGTATGAAGACTTTTTGAAAACTGTTAAGGCAATCTTTTGATTTTCTATGTGCTAATTGTTCCCTTTTTGTTACAGGTGCTTGCAGGGGTGCTGAAGGGCAGCGTTTTAGGTGCAGCAGAGGAAGAATCCACACGATAGAAAATTTTTTATGAATTTATTTAGTGTCAAAACTTTAGAAAATCTCTAAGTTAGGGTCCAAAATGCACAAAACTGTGAAAAATAAGTGACCGGTGGGTCTCGCTAGTAGTTTTTCAGCGTTTGCGACACAGTAGGTACAATCTTGGTCCACTAAAAGTGTTACTTTGAAAAATTTAATATGTAATTTCAATATTGTATGGGGAAATACCGATCAGGTATGAAGACTTTTTGAAAACTGTTAAGGCAATCTTTTGATTTTCTATGTGCTAATTGTTCCCTTTTTGTTACAGGTGCTTGCAGGGGTGCTGAAGGGCAGCGTTTTAGGTGCAGCAGAGGAAGAATCCACACGATAGAAAATTTTTTATGAATTTATTTAGTGTCAAAACTTTAGAAAATCTCTAAGTTAGGGTCCAAAATGCACAAAACTGTGAAAAATAAGTGACCGGTGGGTCTCGCTAGTAGTTTTTCAGCGTTTGCGACACAGTAGGTACAATCTTGGTCCACTAAAAGTGTTACTTTGAAAAATTTAATATGTAATTTCAATATTGTATGGGGAAATACCGATCAGGTATGAAGACTTTTTGAAAACTGTTAAGGCAATCTTTTGATTTTCTATGTGCTAATTGTTCCCTTTTTGTTACAGGTGCTTGCAGGGGTGCTGAAGGGCAGCGTTTTAGGTGCAGCAGAGGAAGAATCCACACGATAGAAAATTTTTTATGAATTTATTTAGTGTCAAAACTTTAGAAAATCTCTAAGTTAGGGTCCAAAATGCACAAAACTGTGAAAAATAAGTGACCGGTGGGTCTCGCTAGTAGTTTTTCAGCGTTTGCGACACAGTAGGTACAATCTTGGTCCACTAAAAGTGTTACTTTGAAAAATTTAATATGTAATTTCAATATTGTATGGGGAAATACCGATCAGGTATGAAGACTTTTTGAAAACTGTTAAGGCAATCTTTTGATTTTCTATGTGCTAATTGTTCCCTTTTTGTTACAGGTGCTTGCAGGGGTGCTGAAGGGCAGCGTTTTAGGTGCAGCAGAGGAAGAATCCACACGATAGAAAATTTTTTATGAATTTATTTAGTGTCAAAACTTTAGAAAATCTCTAAGTTAGGGTCCAAAATGCACAAAACTGTGAAAAATAAGTGACCGGTGGGTCTCGCTAGTAGTTTTTCAGCGTTTGCGACACAGTAGGTACAATCTTGGTCCACTAAAAGTGTTACTTTGAAAAATTTAATATGTAATTTCAATATTGTATGGGGAAATACCGATCAGGTATGAAGACTTTTTGAAAACTGTTAAGGCAATCTTTTGATTTTCTATGTGCTAATTGTTCCCTTTTTGTTACAGGTGCTTGCAGGGGTGCTGAAGGGCAGCGTTTTAGGTGCAGCAGAGGAAGAATCCACACGATAGAAAATTTTTTATGAATTTATTTAGTGTCAAAACTTTAGAAAATCTCTAAGTTAGGGTCCAAAATGCACAAAACTGTGAAAAATAAGTGACCGGTGGGTCTCGCTAGTAGTTTTTCAGCGTTTGCGACACAGTAGGTACAATCTTGGTCCACTAAAAGTGTTACTTTGAAAAATTTAATATGTAATTTCAATATTGTATGGGGAAATACCGATCAGGTATGAAGACTTTTTGAAAACTGTTAAGGCAATCTTTTGATTTTCTATGTGCTAATTGTTCCCTTTTTGTTACAGGTGCTTGCAGGGGTGCTGAAGGGCAGCGTTTTAGGTGCAGCAGAGGAAGAATCCACACGATAGAAAATTTTTTATGAATTTATTTAGTGTCAAAACTTTAGAAAATCTCTAAGTTAGGGTCCAAAATGCACAAAACTGTGAAAAATAAGTGACCGGTGGGTCTCGCTAGTAGTTTTTCAGCGTTTGCGACACAGTAGGTACAATCTTGGTCCACTAAAAGTGTTACTTTGAAAAATTTAATATGTAATTTCAATATTGTATGGGGAAATACCGATCAGGTATGAAGACTTTTTGAAAACTGTTAAGGCAATCTTTTGATTTTCTATGTGCTAATTGTTCCCTTTTTGTTACAGGTGCTTGCAGGGGTGCTGAAGGGCAGCGTTTTAGGTGCAGCAGAGGAAGAATCCACACGATAGAAAATTTTTTATGAATTTATTTAGTGTCAAAACTTTAGAAAATCTCTAAGTTAGGGTCCAAAATGCACAAAACTGTGAAAAATAAGTGACCGGTGGGTCTCGCTAGTAGTTTTTCAGCGTTTGCGACACAGTAGGTACAATCTTGGTCCACTAAAAGTGTTACTTTGAAAAATTTAATATGTAATTTCAATATTGTATGGGGAAATACCGATCAGGTATGAAGACTTTTTGAAAACTGTTAAGGCAATCTTTTGATTTTCTATGTGCTAATTGTTCCCTTTTTGTTACAGGTGCTTGCAGGGGTGCTGAAGGGCAGCGTTTTAGGTGCAGCAGAGGAAGAATCCACACGATAGAAAATTTTTTATGAATTTATTTAGTGTCAAAACTTTAGAAAATCTCTAAGTTAGGGTCCAAAATGCACAAAACTGTGAAAAATAAGTGACCGGTGGGTCTCGCTAGTAGTTTTTCAGCGTTTGCGACACAGTAGGTACAATCTTGGTCCACTAAAAGTGTTACTTTGAAAAATTTAATATGTAATTTCAATATTGTATGGGGAAATACCGATCAGGTATGAAGACTTTTTGAAAACTGTTAAGGCAATCTTTTGATTTTCTATGTGCTAATTGTTCCCTTTTTGTTACAGGTGCTTGCAGGGGTGCTGAAGGGCAGCGTTTTAGGTGCAGCAGAGGAAGAATCCACACGATAGAAAATTTTTTATGAATTTATTTAGTGTCAAAACTTTAGAAAATCTCTAAGTTAGGGTCCAAAATGCACAAAACTGTGAAAAATAAGTGACCGGTGGGTCTCGCTAGTAGTTTTTCAGCGTTTGCGACACAGTAGGTACAATCTTGGTCCACTAAAAGTGTTACTTTGAAAAATTTAATATGTAATTTCAATATTGTATGGGGAAATACCGATCAGGTATGAAGACTTTTTGAAAACTGTTAAGGCAATCTTTTGATTTTCTATGTGCTAATTGTTCCCTTTTTGTTACAGGTGCTTGCAGGGGTGCTGAAGGGCAGCGTTTTAGGTGCAGCAGAGGAAGAATCCACACGATAGAAAATTTTTTATGAATTTATTTAGTGTCAAAACTTTAGAAAATCTCTAAGTTAGGGTCCAAAATGCACAAAACTGTGAAAAATAAGTGACCGGTGGGTCTCGCTAGTAGTTTTTCAGCGTTTGCGACACAGTAGGTACAATCTTGGTCCACTAAAAGTGTTACTTTGAAAAATTTAATATGTAATTTCAATATTGTATGGGGAAATACCGATCAGGTATGAAGACTTTTTGAAAACTGTTAAGGCAATCTTTTGATTTTCTATGTGCTAATTGTTCCCTTTTTGTTACAGGTGCTTGCAGGGGTGCTGAAGGGCAGCGTTTTAGGTGCAGCAGAGGAAGAATCCACACGATAGAAAATTTTTTATGAATTTATTTAGTGTCAAAACTTTAGAAAATCTCTAAGTTAGGGTCCAAAATGCACAAAACTGTGAAAAATAAGTGACCGGTGGGTCTCGCTAGTAGTTTTTCAGCGTTTGCGACACAGTAGGTACAATCTTGGTCCACTAAAAGTGTTACTTTGAAAAATTTAATATGTAATTTCAATATTGTATGGGGAAATACCGATCAGGTATGAAGACTTTTTGAAAACTGTTAAGGCAATCTTTTGATTTTCTATGTGCTAATTGTTCCCTTTTTGTTACAGGTGCTTGCAGGGGTGCTGAAGGGCAGCGTTTTAGGTGCAGCAGAGGAAGAATCCACACGATAGAAAATTTTTTATGAATTTATTTAGTGTCAAAACTTTAGAAAATCTCTAAGTTAGGGTCCAAAATGCACAAAACTGTGAAAAATAAGTGACCGGTGGGTCTCGCTAGTAGTTTTTCAGCGTTTGCGACACAGTAGGTACAATCTTGGTCCACTAAAAGTGTTACTTTGAAAAATTTAATATGTAATTTCAATATTGTATGGGGAAATACCGATCAGGTATGAAGACTTTTTGAAAACTGTTAAGGCAATCTTTTGATTTTCTATGTGCTAATTGTTCCCTTTTTGTTACAGGTGCTTGCAGGGGTGCTGAAGGGCAGCGTTTTAGGTGCAGCAGAGGAAGAATCCACACGATAGAAAATTTTTTATGAATTTATTTAGTGTCAAAACTTTAGAAAATCTCTAAGTTAGGGTCCAAAATGCACAAAACTGTGAAAAATAAGTGACCGGTGGGTCTCGCTAGTAGTTTTTCAGCGTTTGCGACACAGTAGGTACAATCTTGGTCCACTAAAAGTGTTACTTTGAAAAATTTAATATGTAATTTCAATATTGTATGGGGAAATACCGATCAGGTATGAAGACTTTTTGAAAACTGTTAAGGCAATCTTTTGATTTTCTATGTGCTAATTGTTCCCTTTTTGTTACAGGTGCTTGCAGGGGTGCTGAAGGGCAGCGTTTTAGGTGCAGCAGAGGAAGAATCCACACGATAGAAAATTTTTTATGAATTTATTTAGTGTCAAAACTTTAGAAAATCTCTAAGTTAGGGTCCAAAATGCACAAAACTGTGAAAAATAAGTGACCGGTGGGTCTCGCTAGTAGTTTTTCAGCGTTTGCGACACAGTAGGTACAATCTTGGTCCACTAAAAGTGTTACTTTGAAAAATTTAATATGTAATTTCAATATTGTATGGGGAAATACCGATCAGGTATGAAGACTTTTTGAAAACTGTTAAGGCAATCTTTTGATTTTCTATGTGCTAATTGTTCCCTTTTTGTTACAGGTGCTTGCAGGGGTGCTGAAGGGCAGCGTTTTAGGTGCAGCAGAGGAAGAATCCACACGATAGAAAATTTTTTATGAATTTATTTAGTGTCAAAACTTTAGAAAATCTCTAAGTTAGGGTCCAAAATGCACAAAACTGTGAAAAATAAGTGACCGGTGGGTCTCGCTAGTAGTTTTTCAGCGTTTGCGACACAGTAGGTACAATCTTGGTCCACTAAAAGTGTTACTTTGAAAAATTTAATATGTAATTTCAATATTGTATGGGGAAATACCGATCAGGTATGAAGACTTTTTGAAAACTGTTAAGGCAATCTTTTGATTTTCTATGTGCTAATTGTTCCCTTTTTGTTACAGGTGCTTGCAGGGGTGCTGAAGGGCAGCGTTTTAGGTGCAGCAGAGGAAGAATCCACACGATAGAAAATTTTTTATGAATTTATTTAGTGTCAAAACTTTAGAAAATCTCTAAGTTAGGGTCCAAAATGCACAAAACTGTGAAAAATAAGTGACCGGTGGGTCTCGCTAGTAGTTTTTCAGCGTTTGCGACACAGTAGGTACAATCTTGGTCCACTAAAAGTGTTACTTTGAAAAATTTAATATGTAATTTCAATATTGTATGGGGAAATACCGATCAGGTATGAAGACTTTTTGAAAACTGTTAAGGCAATCTTTTGATTTTCTATGTGCTAATTGTTCCCTTTTTGTTACAGGTGCTTGCAGGGGTGCTGAAGGGCAGCGTTTTAGGTGCAGCAGAGGAAGAATCCACACGATAGAAAATTTTTTATGAATTTATTTAGTGTCAAAACTTTAGAAAATCTCTAAGTTAGGGTCCAAAATGCACAAAACTGTGAAAAATAAGTGACCGGTGGGTCTCGCTAGTAGTTTTTCAGCGTTTGCGACACAGTAGGTACAATCTTGGTCCACTAAAAGTGTTACTTTGAAAAATTTAATATGTAATTTCAATATTGTATGGGGAAATACCGATCAGGTATGAAGACTTTTTGAAAACTGTTAAGGCAATCTTTTGATTTTCTATGTGCTAATTGTTCCCTTTTTGTTACAGGTGCTTGCAGGGGTGCTGAAGGGCAGCGTTTTAGGTGCAGCAGAGGAAGAATCCACACGATAGAAAATTTTTTATGAATTTATTTAGTGTCAAAACTTTAGAAAATCTCTAAGTTAGGGTCCAAAATGCACAAAACTGTGAAAAATAAGTGACCGGTGGGTCTCGCTAGTAGTTTTTCAGCGTTTGCGACACAGTAGGTACAATCTTGGTCCACTAAAAGTGTTACTTTGAAAAATTTAATATGTAATTTCAATATTGTATGGGGAAATACCGATCAGGTATGAAGACTTTTTGAAAACTGTTAAGGCAATCTTTTGATTTTCTATGTGCTAATTGTTCCCTTTTTGTTACAGGTGCTTGCAGGGGTGCTGAAGGGCAGCGTTTTAGGTGCAGCAGAGGAAGAATCCACACGATAGAAAATTTTTTATGAATTTATTTAGTGTCAAAACTTTAGAAAATCTCTAAGTTAGGGTCCAAAATGCACAAAACTGTGAAAAATAAGTGACCGGTGGGTCTCGCTAGTAGTTTTTCAGCGTTTGCGACACAGTAGGTACAATCTTGGTCCACTAAAAGTGTTACTTTGAAAAATTTAATATGTAATTTCAATATTGTATGGGGAAATACCGATCAGGTATGAAGACTTTTTGAAAACTGTTAAGGCAATCTTTTGATTTTCTATGTGCTAATTGTTCCCTTTTTGTTACAGGTGCTTGCAGGGGTGCTGAAGGGCAGCGTTTTAGGTGCAGCAGAGGAAGAATCCACACGATAGAAAATTTTTTATGAATTTATTTAGTGTCAAAACTTTAGAAAATCTCTAAGTTAGGGTCCAAAATGCACAAAACTGTGAAAAATAAGTGACCGGTGGGTCTCGCTAGTAGTTTTTCAGCGTTTGCGACACAGTAGGTACAATCTTGGTCCACTAAAAGTGTTACTTTGAAAAATTTAATATGTAATTTCAATATTGTATGGGGAAATACCGATCAGGTATGAAGACTTTTTGAAAACTGTTAAGGCAATCTTTTGATTTTCTATGTGCTAATTGTTCCCTTTTTGTTACAGGTGCTTGCAGGGGTGCTGAAGGGCAGCGTTTTAGGTGCAGCAGAGGAAGAATCCACACGATAGAAAATTTTTTATGAATTTATTTAGTGTCAAAACTTTAGAAAATCTCTAAGTTAGGGTCCAAAATGCACAAAACTGTGAAAAATAAGTGACCGGTGGGTCTCGCTAGTAGTTTTTCAGCGTTTGCGACACAGTAGGTACAATCTTGGTCCACTAAAAGTGTTACTTTGAAAAATTTAATATGTAATTTCAATATTGTATGGGGAAATACCGATCAGGTATGAAGACTTTTTGAAAACTGTTAAGGCAATCTTTTGATTTTCTATGTGCTAATTGTTCCCTTTTTGTTACAGGTGCTTGCAGGGGTGCTGAAGGGCAGCGTTTTAGGTGCAGCAGAGGAAGAATCCACACGATAGAAAATTTTTTATGAATTTATTTAGTGTCAAAACTTTAGAAAATCTCTAAGTTAGGGTCCAAAATGCACAAAACTGTGAAAAATAAGTGACCGGTGGGTCTCGCTAGTAGTTTTTCAGCGTTTGCGACACAGTAGGTACAATCTTGGTCCACTAAAAGTGTTACTTTGAAAAATTTAATATGTAATTTCAATATTGTATGGGGAAATACCGATCAGGTATGAAGACTTTTTGAAAACTGTTAAGGCAATCTTTTGATTTTCTATGTGCTAATTGTTCCCTTTTTGTTACAGGTGCTTGCAGGGGTGCTGAAGGGCAGCGTTTTAGGTGCAGCAGAGGAAGAATCCACACGATAGAAAATTTTTTATGAATTTATTTAGTGTCAAAACTTTAGAAAATCTCTAAGTTAGGGTCCAAAATGCACAAAACTGTGAAAAATAAGTGACCGGTGGGTCTCGCTAGTAGTTTTTCAGCGTTTGCGACACAGTAGGTACAATCTTGGTCCACTAAAAGTGTTACTTTGAAAAATTTAATATGTAATTTCAATATTGTATGGGGAAATACCGATCAGGTATGAAGACTTTTTGAAAACTGTTAAGGCAATCTTTTGATTTTCTATGTGCTAATTGTTCCCTTTTTGTTACAGGTGCTTGCAGGGGTGCTGAAGGGCAGCGTTTTAGGTGCAGCAGAGGAAGAATCCACACGATAGAAAATTTTTTATGAATTTATTTAGTGTCAAAACTTTAGAAAATCTCTAAGTTAGGGTCCAAAATGCACAAAACTGTGAAAAATAAGTGACCGGTGGGTCTCGCTAGTAGTTTTTCAGCGTTTGCGACACAGTAGGTACAATCTTGGTCCACTAAAAGTGTTACTTTGAAAAATTTAATATGTAATTTCAATATTGTATGGGGAAATACCGATCAGGTATGAAGACTTTTTGAAAACTGTTAAGGCAATCTTTTGATTTTCTATGTGCTAATTGTTCCCTTTTTGTTACAGGTGCTTGCAGGGGTGCTGAAGGGCAGCGTTTTAGGTGCAGCAGAGGAAGAATCCACACGATAGAAAATTTTTTATGAATTTATTTAGTGTCAAAACTTTAGAAAATCTCTAAGTTAGGGTCCAAAATGCACAAAACTGTGAAAAATAAGTGACCGGTGGGTCTCGCTAGTAGTTTTTCAGCGTTTGCGACACAGTAGGTACAATCTTGGTCCACTAAAAGTGTTACTTTGAAAAATTTAATATGTAATTTCAATATTGTATGGGGAAATACCGATCAGGTATGAAGACTTTTTGAAAACTGTTAAGGCAATCTTTTGATTTTCTATGTGCTAATTGTTCCCTTTTTGTTACAGGTGCTTGCAGGGGTGCTGAAGGGCAGCGTTTTAGGTGCAGCAGAGGAAGAATCCACACGATAGAAAATTTTTTATGAATTTATTTAGTGTCAAAACTTTAGAAAATCTCTAAGTTAGGGTCCAAAATGCACAAAACTGTGAAAAATAAGTGACCGGTGGGTCTCGCTAGTAGTTTTTCAGCGTTTGCGACACAGTAGGTACAATCTTGGTCCACTAAAAGTGTTACTTTGAAAAATTTAATATGTAATTTCAATATTGTATGGGGAAATACCGATCAGGTATGAAGACTTTTTGAAAACTGTTAAGGCAATCTTTTGATTTTCTATGTGCTAATTGTTCCCTTTTTGTTACAGGTGCTTGCAGGGGTGCTGAAGGGCAGCGTTTTAGGTGCAGCAGAGGAAGAATCCACACGATAGAAAATTTTTTATGAATTTATTTAGTGTCAAAACTTTAGAAAATCTCTAAGTTAGGGTCCAAAATGCACAAAACTGTGAAAAATAAGTGACCGGTGGGTCTCGCTAGTAGTTTTTCAGCGTTTGCGACACAGTAGGTACAATCTTGGTCCACTAAAAGTGTTACTTTGAAAAATTTAATATGTAATTTCAATATTGTATGGGGAAATACCGATCAGGTATGAAGACTTTTTGAAAACTGTTAAGGCAATCTTTTGATTTTCTATGTGCTAATTGTTCCCTTTTTGTTACAGGTGCTTGCAGGGGTGCTGAAGGGCAGCGTTTTAGGTGCAGCAGAGGAAGAATCCACACGATAGAAAATTTTTTATGAATTTATTTAGTGTCAAAACTTTAGAAAATCTCTAAGTTAGGGTCCAAAATGCACAAAACTGTGAAAAATAAGTGACCGGTGGGTCTCGCTAGTAGTTTTTCAGCGTTTGCGACACAGTAGGTACAATCTTGGTCCACTAAAAGTGTTACTTTGAAAAATTTAATATGTAATTTCAATATTGTATGGGGAAATACCGATCAGGTATGAAGACTTTTTGAAAACTGTTAAGGCAATCTTTTGATTTTCTATGTGCTAATTGTTCCCTTTTTGTTACAGGTGCTTGCAGGGGTGCTGAAGGGCAGCGTTTTAGGTGCAGCAGAGGAAGAATCCACACGATAGAAAATTTTTTATGAATTTATTTAGTGTCAAAACTTTAGAAAATCTCTAAGTTAGGGTCCAAAATGCACAAAACTGTGAAAAATAAGTGACCGGTGGGTCTCGCTAGTAGTTTTTCAGCGTTTGCGACACAGTAGGTACAATCTTGGTCCACTAAAAGTGTTACTTTGAAAAATTTAATATGTAATTTCAATATTGTATGGGGAAATACCGATCAGGTATGAAGACTTTTTGAAAACTGTTAAGGCAATCTTTTGATTTTCTATGTGCTAATTGTTCCCTTTTTGTTACAGGTGCTTGCAGGGGTGCTGAAGGGCAGCGTTTTAGGTGCAGCAGAGGAAGAATCCACACGATAGAAAATTTTTTATGAATTTATTTAGTGTCAAAACTTTAGAAAATCTCTAAGTTAGGGTCCAAAATGCACAAAACTGTGAAAAATAAGTGACCGGTGGGTCTCGCTAGTAGTTTTTCAGCGTTTGCGACACAGTAGGTACAATCTTGGTCCACTAAAAGTGTTACTTTGAAAAATTTAATATGTAATTTCAATATTGTATGGGGAAATACCGATCAGGTATGAAGACTTTTTGAAAACTGTTAAGGCAATCTTTTGATTTTCTATGTGCTAATTGTTCCCTTTTTGTTACAGGTGCTTGCAGGGGTGCTGAAGGGCAGCGTTTTAGGTGCAGCAGAGGAAGAATCCACACGATAGAAAATTTTTTATGAATTTATTTAGTGTCAAAACTTTAGAAAATCTCTAAGTTAGGGTCCAAAATGCACAAAACTGTGAAAAATAAGTGACCGGTGGGTCTCGCTAGTAGTTTTTCAGCGTTTGCGACACAGTAGGTACAATCTTGGTCCACTAAAAGTGTTACTTTGAAAAATTTAATATGTAATTTCAATATTGTATGGGGAAATACCGATCAGGTATGAAGACTTTTTGAAAACTGTTAAGGCAATCTTTTGATTTTCTATGTGCTAATTGTTCCCTTTTTGTTACAGGTGCTTGCAGGGGTGCTGAAGGGCAGCGTTTTAGGTGCAGCAGAGGAAGAATCCACACGATAGAAAATTTTTTATGAATTTATTTAGTGTCAAAACTTTAGAAAATCTCTAAGTTAGGGTCCAAAATGCACAAAACTGTGAAAAATAAGTGACCGGTGGGTCTCGCTAGTAGTTTTTCAGCGTTTGCGACACAGTAGGTACAATCTTGGTCCACTAAAAGTGTTACTTTGAAAAATTTAATATGTAATTTCAATATTGTATGGGGAAATACCGATCAGGTATGAAGACTTTTTGAAAACTGTTAAGGCAATCTTTTGATTTTCTATGTGCTAATTGTTCCCTTTTTGTTACAGGTGCTTGCAGGGGTGCTGAAGGGCAGCGTTTTAGGTGCAGCAGAGGAAGAATCCACACGATAGAAAATTTTTTATGAATTTATTTAGTGTCAAAACTTTAGAAAATCTCTAAGTTAGGGTCCAAAATGCACAAAACTGTGAAAAATAAGTGACCGGTGGGTCTCGCTAGTAGTTTTTCAGCGTTTGCGACACAGTAGGTACAATCTTGGTCCACTAAAAGTGTTACTTTGAAAAATTTAATATGTAATTTCAATATTGTATGGGGAAATACCGATCAGGTATGAAGACTTTTTGAAAACTGTTAAGGCAATCTTTTGATTTTCTATGTGCTAATTGTTCCCTTTTTGTTACAGGTGCTTGCAGGGGTGCTGAAGGGCAGCGTTTTAGGTGCAGCAGAGGAAGAATCCACACGATAGAAAATTTTTTATGAATTTATTTAGTGTCAAAACTTTAGAAAATCTCTAAGTTAGGGTCCAAAATGCACAAAACTGTGAAAAATAAGTGACCGGTGGGTCTCGCTAGTAGTTTTTCAGCGTTTGCGACACAGTAGGTACAATCTTGGTCCACTAAAAGTGTTACTTTGAAAAATTTAATATGTAATTTCAATATTGTATGGGGAAATACCGATCAGGTATGAAGACTTTTTGAAAACTGTTAAGGCAATCTTTTGATTTTCTATGTGCTAATTGTTCCCTTTTTGTTACAGGTGCTTGCAGGGGTGCTGAAGGGCAGCGTTTTAGGTGCAGCAGAGGAAGAATCCACACGATAGAAAATTTTTTATGAATTTATTTAGTGTCAAAACTTTAGAAAATCTCTAAGTTAGGGTCCAAAATGCACAAAACTCGTGAAAAATAAGTGACCGGTGGGTCTCGCTAGTAGTTTTTCAGCGTTTGCGACACAGTAGGTACAATCTTGGTCCACTAAAAGTGTTACTTTGAAAAATTTAATATGTAATTTCAATATTGTATGGGGAAATACCGATCAGGTATGAAGACTTTTTGAAAACTGTTAAGGCAATCTTTTGATTTTCTATGTGCTAATTGTTCCCTTTTTGTTACAGGTGCTTGCAGGGGTGCTGAAGGGCAGCGTTTTAGGTGCAGCAGAGGAAGAATCCACACGATAGAAAATTTTTTATGAATTTATTTAGTGTCAAAACTTTAGAAAATCTCTAAGTTAGGGTCCAAAATGCACAAAACTGTGAAAAATAAGTGACCGGTGGGTCTCGCTAGTAGTTTTTCAGCGTTTGCGACACAGTAGGTACAATCTTGGTCCACTAAAAGTGTTACTTTGAAAAATTTAATATGTAATTTCAATATTGTATGGGGAAATACCGATCAGGTATGAAGACTTTTTGAAAACTGTTAAGGCAATCTTTTGATTTTCTATGTGCTAATTGTTCCCTTTTTGTTACAGGTGCTTGCAGGGGTGCTGAAGGGCAGCGTTTTAGGTGCAGCAGAGGAAGAATCCACACGATAGAAAATTTTTTATGAATTTATTTAGTGTCAAAACTTTAGAAAATCTCTAAGTTAGGGTCCAAAATGCACAAAACTGTGAAAAATAAGTGACCGGTGGGTCTCGCTAGTAGTTTTTCAGCGTTTGCGACACAGTAGGTACAATCTTGGTCCACTAAAAGTGTTACTTTGAAAAATTTAATATGTAATTTCAATATTGTATGGGGAAATACCGATCAGGTATGAAGACTTTTTGAAAACTGTTAAGGCAATCTTTTGATTTTCTATGTGCTAATTGTTCCCTTTTTGTTACAGGTGCTTGCAGGGGTGCTGAAGGGCAGCGTTTTAGGTGCAGCAGAGGAAGAATCCACACGATAGAAAATTTTTTATGAATTTATTTAGTGTCAAAACTTTAGAAAATCTCTAAGTTAGGGTCCAAAATGCACAAAACTGTGAAAAATAAGTGACCGGTGGGTCTCGCTAGTAGTTTTTCAGCGTTTGCGACACAGTAGGTACAATCTTGGTCCACTAAAAGTGTTACTTTGAAAAATTTAATATGTAATTTCAATATTGTATGGGGAAATACCGATCAGGTATGAAGACTTTTTGAAAACTGTTAAGGCAATCTTTTGATTTTCTATGTGCTAATTGTTCCCTTTTTGTTACAGGTGCTTGCAGGGGTGCTGAAGGGCAGCGTTTTAGGTGCAGCAGAGGAAGAATCCACACGATAGAAAATTTTTTATGAATTTATTTAGTGTCAAAACTTTAGAAAATCTCTAAGTTAGGGTCCAAAATGCACAAAACTGTGAAAAATAAGTGACCGGTGGGTCTCGCTAGTAGTTTTTCAGCGTTTGCGACACAGTAGGTACAATCTTGGTCCACTAAAAGTGTTACTTTGAAAAATTTAATATGTAATTTCAATATTGTATGGGGAAATACCGATCAGGTATGAAGACTTTTTGAAAACTGTTAAGGCAATCTTTTGATTTTCTATGTGCTAATTGTTCCCTTTTTGTTACAGGTGCTTGCAGGGGTGCTGAAGGGCAGCGTTTTAGGTGCAGCAGAGGAAGAATCCACACGATAGAAAATTTTTTATGAATTTATTTAGTGTCAAAACTTTAGAAAATCTCTAAGTTAGGGTCCAAAATGCACAAAACTGTGAAAAATAAGTGACCGGTGGGTCTCGCTAGTAGTTTTTCAGCGTTTGCGACACAGTAGGTACAATCTTGGTCCACTAAAAGTGTTACTTTGAAAAATTTAATATGTAATTTCAATATTGTATGGGGAAATACCGATCAGGTATGAAGACTTTTTGAAAACTGTTAAGGCAATCTTTTGATTTTCTATGTGCTAATTGTTCCCTTTTTGTTACAGGTGCTTGCAGGGGTGCTGAAGGGCAGCGTTTTAGGTGCAGCAGAGGAAGAATCCACACGATAGAAAATTTTTTATGAATTTATTTAGTGTCAAAACTTTAGAAAATCTCTAAGTTAGGGTCCAAAATGCACAAAACTGTGAAAAATAAGTGACCGGTGGGTCTCGCTAGTAGTTTTTCAGCGTTTGCGACACAGTAGGTACAATCTTGGTCCACTAAAAGTGTTACTTTGAAAAATTTAATATGTAATTTCAATATTGTATGGGGAAATACCGATCAGGTATGAAGACTTTTTGAAAACTGTTAAGGCAATCTTTTGATTTTCTATGTGCTAATTGTTCCCTTTTTGTTACAGGTGCTTGCAGGGGTGCTGAAGGGCAGCGTTTTAGGTGCAGCAGAGGAAGAATCCACACGATAGAAAATTTTTTATGAATTTATTTAGTGTCAAAACTTTAGAAAATCTCTAAGTTAGGGTCCAAAATGCACAAAACTGTGAAAAATAAGTGACCGGTGGGTCTCGCTAGTAGTTTTTCAGCGTTTGCGACACAGTAGGTACAATCTTGGTCCACTAAAAGTGTTACTTTGAAAAATTTAATATGTAATTTCAATATTGTATGGGGAAATACCGATCAGGTATGAAGACTTTTTGAAAACTGTTAAGGCAATCTTTTGATTTTCTATGTGCTAATTGTTCCCTTTTTGTTACAGGTGCTTGCAGGGGTGCTGAAGGGCAGCGTTTTAGGTGCAGCAGAGGAAGAATCCACACGATAGAAAATTTTTTATGAATTTATTTAGTGTCAAAACTTTAGAAAATCTCTAAGTTAGGGTCCAAAATGCACAAAACTGTGAAAAATAAGTGACCGGTGGGTCTCGCTAGTAGTTTTTCAGCGTTTGCGACACAGTAGGTACAATCTTGGTCCACTAAAAGTGTTACTTTGAAAAATTTAATATGTAATTTCAATATTGTATGGGGAAATACCGATCAGGTATGAAGACTTTTTGAAAACTGTTAAGGCAATCTTTTGATTTTCTATGTGCTAATTGTTCCCTTTTTGTTACAGGTGCTTGCAGGGGTGCTGAAGGGCAGCGTTTTAGGTGCAGCAGAGGAAGAATCCACACGATAGAAAATTTTTTATGAATTTATTTAGTGTCAAAACTTTAGAAAATCTCTAAGTTAGGGTCCAAAATGCACAAAACTGTGAAAAATAAGTGACCGGTGGGTCTCGCTAGTAGTTTTTCAGCGTTTGCGACACAGTAGGTACAATCTTGGTCCACTAAAAGTGTTACTTTGAAAAATTTAATATGTAATTTCAATATTGTATGGGGAAATACCGATCAGGTATGAAGACTTTTTGAAAACTGTTAAGGCAATCTTTTGATTTTCTATGTGCTAATTGTTCCCTTTTTGTTACAGGTGCTTGCAGGGGTGCTGAAGGGCAGCGTTTTAGGTGCAGCAGAGGAAGAATCCACACGATAGAAAATTTTTTATGAATTTATTTAGTGTCAAAACTTTAGAAAATCTCTAAGTTAGGGTCCAAAATGCACAAAACTGTGAAAAATAAGTGACCGGTGGGTCTCGCTAGTAGTTTTTCAGCGTTTGCGACACAGTAGGTACAATCTTGGTCCACTAAAAGTGTTACTTTGAAAAATTTAATATGTAATTTCAATATTGTATGGGGAAATACCGATCAGGTATGAAGACTTTTTGAAAACTGTTAAGGCAATCTTTTGATTTTCTATGTGCTAATTGTTCCCTTTTTGTTACAGGTGCTTGCAGGGGTGCTGAAGGGCAGCGTTTTAGGTGCAGCAGAGGAAGAATCCACACGATAGAAAATTTTTTATGAATTTATTTAGTGTCAAAACTTTAGAAAATCTCTAAGTTAGGGTCCAAAATGCACAAAACTGTGAAAAATAAGTGACCGGTGGGTCTCGCTAGTAGTTTTTCAGCGTTTGCGACACAGTAGGTACAATCTTGGTCCACTAAAAGTGTTACTTTGAAAAATTTAATATGTAATTTCAATATTGTATGGGGAAATACCGATCAGGTATGAAGACTTTTTGAAAACTGTTAAGGCAATCTTTTGATTTTCTATGTGCTAATTGTTCCCTTTTTGTTACAGGTGCTTGCAGGGGTGCTGAAGGGCAGCGTTTTAGGTGCAGCAGAGGAAGAATCCACACGATAGAAAATTTTTTATGAATTTATTTAGTGTCAAAACTTTAGAAAATCTCTAAGTTAGGGTCCAAAATGCACAAAACTGTGAAAAATAAGTGACCGGTGGGTCTCGCTAGTAGTTTTTCAGCGTTTGCGACACAGTAGGTACAATCTTGGTCCACTAAAAGTGTTACTTTGAAAAATTTAATATGTAATTTCAATATTGTATGGGGAAATACCGATCAGGTATGAAGACTTTTTGAAAACTGTTAAGGCAATCTTTTGATTTTCTATGTGCTAATTGTTCCCTTTTTGTTACAGGTGCTTGCAGGGGTGCTGAAGGGCAGCGTTTTAGG
>CAVLYT010000020.1:0-21327 GCA_963675405.1 Cosmorhoe ocellata
CTTGGTCCACTAAAAGTGTTACTTTGAAAAATTTAATATGTAATTTCAATATTGTATGGGGAAATACCGATCAGGTATGAAGACTTTTTGAAAACTGTTAAGGCAATCTTTTGATTTTCTATGTGCTAATTGTTCCCTTTTTGTTACAGGTGCTTGCAGGGGTGCTGAAGGGCAGCGTTTTAGGTGCAGCAGAGGAAGAATCCACACGATAGAAAATTTTTTATGAATTTATTTAGTGTCAAAACTTTAGAAAATCTCTAAGTTAGGGTCCAAAATGCACAAAACTGTGAAAAATAAGTGACCGGTGGGTCTCGCTAGTAGTTTTTCAGCGTTTGCGACACAGTAGGTACAATCTTGGTCCACTAAAAGTGTTACTTTGAAAAATTTAATATGTAATTTCAATATTGTATGGGGAAATACCGATCAGGTATGAAGACTTTTTGAAAACTGTTAAGGCAATCTTTTGATTTTCTATGTGCTAATTGTTCCCTTTTTGTTACAGGTGCTTGCAGGGGTGCTGAAGGGCAGCGTTTTAGGTGCAGCAGAGGAAGAATCCACACGATAGAAAATTTTTTATGAATTTATTTAGTGTCAAAACTTTAGAAAATCTCTAAGTTAGGGTCCAAAATGCACAAAACTGTGAAAAATAAGTGACCGGTGGGTCTCGCTAGTAGTTTTTCAGCGTTTGCGACACAGTAGGTACAATCTTGGTCCACTAAAAGTGTTACTTTGAAAAATTTAATATGTAATTTCAATATTGTATGGGGAAATACCGATCAGGTATGAAGACTTTTTGAAAACTGTTAAGGCAATCTTTTGATTTTCTATGTGCTAATTGTTCCCTTTTTGTTACAGGTGCTTGCAGGGGTGCTGAAGGGCAGCGTTTTAGGTGCAGCAGAGGAAGAATCCACACGATAGAAAATTTTTTATGAATTTATTTAGTGTCAAAACTTTAGAAAATCTCTAAGTTAGGGTCCAAAATGCACAAAACTGTGAAAAATAAGTGACCGGTGGGTCTCGCTAGTAGTTTTTCAGCGTTTGCGACACAGTAGGTACAATCTTGGTCCACTAAAAGTGTTACTTTGAAAAATTTAATATGTAATTTCAATATTGTATGGGGAAATACCGATCAGGTATGAAGACTTTTTGAAAACTGTTAAGGCAATCTTTTGATTTTCTATGTGCTAATTGTTCCCTTTTTGTTACAGGTGCTTGCAGGGGTGCTGAAGGGCAGCGTTTTAGGTGCAGCAGAGGAAGAATCCACACGATAGAAAATTTTTTATGAATTTATTTAGTGTCAAAACTTTAGAAAATCTCTAAGTTAGGGTCCAAAATGCACAAAACTGTGAAAAATAAGTGACCGGTGGGTCTCGCTAGTAGTTTTTCAGCGTTTGCGACACAGTAGGTACAATCTTGGTCCACTAAAAGTGTTACTTTGAAAAATTTAATATGTAATTTCAATATTGTATGGGGAAATACCGATCAGGTATGAAGACTTTTTGAAAACTGTTAAGGCAATCTTTTGATTTTCTATGTGCTAATTGTTCCCTTTTTGTTACAGGTGCTTGCAGGGGTGCTGAAGGGCAGCGTTTTAGGTGCAGCAGAGGAAGAATCCACACGATAGAAAATTTTTTATGAATTTATTTAGTGTCAAAACTTTAGAAAATCTCTAAGTTAGGGTCCAAAATGCACAAAACTGTGAAAAATAAGTGACCGGTGGGTCTCGCTAGTAGTTTTTCAGCGTTTGCGACACAGTAGGTACAATCTTGGTCCACTAAAAGTGTTACTTTGAAAAATTTAATATGTAATTTCAATATTGTATGGGGAAATACCGATCAGGTATGAAGACTTTTTGAAAACTGTTAAGGCAATCTTTTGATTTTCTATGTGCTAATTGTTCCCTTTTTGTTACAGGTGCTTGCAGGGGTGCTGAAGGGCAGCGTTTTAGGTGCAGCAGAGGAAGAATCCACACGATAGAAAATTTTTTATGAATTTATTTAGTGTCAAAACTTTAGAAAATCTCTAAGTTAGGGTCCAAAATGCACAAAACTGTGAAAAATAAGTGACCGGTGGGTCTCGCTAGTAGTTTTTCAGCGTTTGCGACACAGTAGGTACAATCTTGGTCCACTAAAAGTGTTACTTTGAAAAATTTAATATGTAATTTCAATATTGTATGGGGAAATACCGATCAGGTATGAAGACTTTTTGAAAACTGTTAAGGCAATCTTTTGATTTTCTATGTGCTAATTGTTCCCTTTTTGTTACAGGTGCTTGCAGGGGTGCTGAAGGGCAGCGTTTTAGGTGCAGCAGAGGAAGAATCCACACGATAGAAAATTTTTTATGAATTTATTTAGTGTCAAAACTTTAGAAAATCTCTAAGTTAGGGTCCAAAATGCACAAAACTGTGAAAAATAAGTGACCGGTGGGTCTCGCTAGTAGTTTTTCAGCGTTTGCGACACAGTAGGTACAATCTTGGTCCACTAAAAGTGTTACTTTGAAAAATTTAATATGTAATTTCAATATTGTATGGGGAAATACCGATCAGGTATGAAGACTTTTTGAAAACTGTTAAGGCAATCTTTTGATTTTCTATGTGCTAATTGTTCCCTTTTTGTTACAGGTGCTTGCAGGGGTGCTGAAGGGCAGCGTTTTAGGTGCAGCAGAGGAAGAATCCACACGATAGAAAATTTTTTATGAATTTATTTAGTGTCAAAACTTTAGAAAATCTCTAAGTTAGGGTCCAAAATGCACAAAACTGTGAAAAATAAGTGACCGGTGGGTCTCGCTAGTAGTTTTTCAGCGTTTGCGACACAGTAGGTACAATCTTGGTCCACTAAAAGTGTTACTTTGAAAAATTTAATATGTAATTTCAATATTGTATGGGGAAATACCGATCAGGTATGAAGACTTTTTGAAAACTGTTAAGGCAATCTTTTGATTTTCTATGTGCTAATTGTTCCCTTTTTGTTACAGGTGCTTGCAGGGGTGCTGAAGGGCAGCGTTTTAGGTGCAGCAGAGGAAGAATCCACACGATAGAAAATTTTTTATGAATTTATTTAGTGTCAAAACTTTAGAAAATCTCTAAGTTAGGGTCCAAAATGCACAAAACTGTGAAAAATAAGTGACCGGTGGGTCTCGCTAGTAGTTTTTCAGCGTTTGCGACACAGTAGGTACAATCTTGGTCCACTAAAAGTGTTACTTTGAAAAATTTAATATGTAATTTCAATATTGTATGGGGAAATACCGATCAGGTATGAAGACTTTTTGAAAACTGTTAAGGCAATCTTTTGATTTTCTATGTGCTAATTGTTCCCTTTTTGTTACAGGTGCTTGCAGGGGTGCTGAAGGGCAGCGTTTTAGGTGCAGCAGAGGAAGAATCCACACGATAGAAAATTTTTTATGAATTTATTTAGTGTCAAAACTTTAGAAAATCTCTAAGTTAGGGTCCAAAATGCACAAAACTGTGAAAAATAAGTGACCGGTGGGTCTCGCTAGTAGTTTTTCAGCGTTTGCGACACAGTAGGTACAATCTTGGTCCACTAAAAGTGTTACTTTGAAAAATTTAATATGTAATTTCAATATTGTATGGGGAAATACCGATCAGGTATGAAGACTTTTTGAAAACTGTTAAGGCAATCTTTTGATTTTCTATGTGCTAATTGTTCCCTTTTTGTTACAGGTGCTTGCAGGGGTGCTGAAGGGCAGCGTTTTAGGTGCAGCAGAGGAAGAATCCACACGATAGAAAATTTTTTATGAATTTATTTAGTGTCAAAACTTTAGAAAATCTCTAAGTTAGGGTCCAAAATGCACAAAACTGTGAAAAATAAGTGACCGGTGGGTCTCGCTAGTAGTTTTTCAGCGTTTGCGACACAGTAGGTACAATCTTGGTCCACTAAAAGTGTTACTTTGAAAAATTTAATATGTAATTTCAATATTGTATGGGGAAATACCGATCAGGTATGAAGACTTTTTGAAAACTGTTAAGGCAATCTTTTGATTTTCTATGTGCTAATTGTTCCCTTTTTGTTACAGGTGCTTGCAGGGGTGCTGAAGGGCAGCGTTTTAGGTGCAGCAGAGGAAGAATCCACACGATAGAAAATTTTTTATGAATTTATTTAGTGTCAAAACTTTAGAAAATCTCTAAGTTAGGGTCCAAAATGCACAAAACTGTGAAAAATAAGTGACCGGTGGGTCTCGCTAGTAGTTTTTCAGCGTTTGCGACACAGTAGGTACAATCTTGGTCCACTAAAAGTGTTACTTTGAAAAATTTAATATGTAATTTCAATATTGTATGGGGAAATACCGATCAGGTATGAAGACTTTTTGAAAACTGTTAAGGCAATCTTTTGATTTTCTATGTGCTAATTGTTCCCTTTTTGTTACAGGTGCTTGCAGGGGTGCTGAAGGGCAGCGTTTTAGGTGCAGCAGAGGAAGAATCCACACGATAGAAAATTTTTTATGAATTTATTTAGTGTCAAAACTTTAGAAAATCTCTAAGTTAGGGTCCAAAATGCACAAAACTGTGAAAAATAAGTGACCGGTGGGTCTCGCTAGTAGTTTTTCAGCGTTTGCGACACAGTAGGTACAATCTTGGTCCACTAAAAGTGTTACTTTGAAAAATTTAATATGTAATTTCAATATTGTATGGGGAAATACCGATCAGGTATGAAGACTTTTTGAAAACTGTTAAGGCAATCTTTTGATTTTCTATGTGCTAATTGTTCCCTTTTTGTTACAGGTGCTTGCAGGGGTGCTGAAGGGCAGCGTTTTAGGTGCAGCAGAGGAAGAATCCACACGATAGAAAATTTTTTATGAATTTATTTAGTGTCAAAACTTTAGAAAATCTCTAAGTTAGGGTCCAAAATGCACAAAACTGTGAAAAATAAGTGACCGGTGGGTCTCGCTAGTAGTTTTTCAGCGTTTGCGACACAGTAGGTACAATCTTGGTCCACTAAAAGTGTTACTTTGAAAAATTTAATATGTAATTTCAATATTGTATGGGGAAATACCGATCAGGTATGAAGACTTTTTGAAAACTGTTAAGGCAATCTTTTGATTTTCTATGTGCTAATTGTTCCCTTTTTGTTACAGGTGCTTGCAGGGGTGCTGAAGGGCAGCGTTTTAGGTGCAGCAGAGGAAGAATCCACACGATAGAAAATTTTTTATGAATTTATTTAGTGTCAAAACTTTAGAAAATCTCTAAGTTAGGGTCCAAAATGCACAAAACTGTGAAAAATAAGTGACCGGTGGGTCTCGCTAGTAGTTTTTCAGCGTTTGCGACACAGTAGGTACAATCTTGGTCCACTAAAAGTGTTACTTTGAAAAATTTAATATGTAATTTCAATATTGTATGGGGAAATACCGATCAGGTATGAAGACTTTTTGAAAACTGTTAAGGCAATCTTTTGATTTTCTATGTGCTAATTGTTCCCTTTTTGTTACAGGTGCTTGCAGGGGTGCTGAAGGGCAGCGTTTTAGGTGCAGCAGAGGAAGAATCCACACGATAGAAAATTTTTTATGAATTTATTTAGTGTCAAAACTTTAGAAAATCTCTAAGTTAGGGTCCAAAATGCACAAAACTGTGAAAAATAAGTGACCGGTGGGTCTCGCTAGTAGTTTTTCAGCGTTTGCGACACAGTAGGTACAATCTTGGTCCACTAAAAGTGTTACTTTGAAAAATTTAATATGTAATTTCAATATTGTATGGGGAAATACCGATCAGGTATGAAGACTTTTTGAAAACTGTTAAGGCAATCTTTTGATTTTCTATGTGCTAATTGTTCCCTTTTTGTTACAGGTGCTTGCAGGGGTGCTGAAGGGCAGCGTTTTAGGTGCAGCAGAGGAAGAATCCACACGATAGAAAATTTTTTATGAATTTATTTAGTGTCAAAACTTTAGAAAATCTCTAAGTTAGGGTCCAAAATGCACAAAACTGTGAAAAATAAGTGACCGGTGGGTCTCGCTAGTAGTTTTTCAGCGTTTGCGACACAGTAGGTACAATCTTGGTCCACTAAAAGTGTTACTTTGAAAAATTTAATATGTAATTTCAATATTGTATGGGGAAATACCGATCAGGTATGAAGACTTTTTGAAAACTGTTAAGGCAATCTTTTGATTTTCTATGTGCTAATTGTTCCCTTTTTGTTACAGGTGCTTGCAGGGGTGCTGAAGGGCAGCGTTTTAGGTGCAGCAGAGGAAGAATCCACACGATAGAAAATTTTTTATGAATTTATTTAGTGTCAAAACTTTAGAAAATCTCTAAGTTAGGGTCCAAAATGCACAAAACTGTGAAAAATAAGTGACCGGTGGGTCTCGCTAGTAGTTTTTCAGCGTTTGCGACACAGTAGGTACAATCTTGGTCCACTAAAAGTGTTACTTTGAAAAATTTAATATGTAATTTCAATATTGTATGGGGAAATACCGATCAGGTATGAAGACTTTTTGAAAACTGTTAAGGCAATCTTTTGATTTTCTATGTGCTAATTGTTCCCTTTTTGTTACAGGTGCTTGCAGGGGTGCTGAAGGGCAGCGTTTTAGGTGCAGCAGAGGAAGAATCCACACGATAGAAAATTTTTTATGAATTTATTTAGTGTCAAAACTTTAGAAAATCTCTAAGTTAGGGTCCAAAATGCACAAAACTGTGAAAAATAAGTGACCGGTGGGTCTCGCTAGTAGTTTTTCAGCGTTTGCGACACAGTAGGTACAATCTTGGTCCACTAAAAGTGTTACTTTGAAAAATTTAATATGTAATTTCAATATTGTATGGGGAAATACCGATCAGGTATGAAGACTTTTTGAAAACTGTTAAGGCAATCTTTTGATTTTCTATGTGCTAATTGTTCCCTTTTTGTTACAGGTGCTTGCAGGGGTGCTGAAGGGCAGCGTTTTAGGTGCAGCAGAGGAAGAATCCACACGATAGAAAATTTTTTATGAATTTATTTAGTGTCAAAACTTTAGAAAATCTCTAAGTTAGGGTCCAAAATGCACAAAACTGTGAAAAATAAGTGACCGGTGGGTCTCGCTAGTAGTTTTTCAGCGTTTGCGACACAGTAGGTACAATCTTGGTCCACTAAAAGTGTTACTTTGAAAAATTTAATATGTAATTTCAATATTGTATGGGGAAATACCGATCAGGTATGAAGACTTTTTGAAAACTGTTAAGGCAATCTTTTGATTTTCTATGTGCTAATTGTTCCCTTTTTGTTACAGGTGCTTGCAGGGGTGCTGAAGGGCAGCGTTTTAGGTGCAGCAGAGGAAGAATCCACACGATAGAAAATTTTTTATGAATTTATTTAGTGTCAAAACTTTAGAAAATCTCTAAGTTAGGGTCCAAAATGCACAAAACTGTGAAAAATAAGTGACCGGTGGGTCTCGCTAGTAGTTTTTCAGCGTTTGCGACACAGTAGGTACAATCTTGGTCCACTAAAAGTGTTACTTTGAAAAATTTAATATGTAATTTCAATATTGTATGGGGAAATACCGATCAGGTATGAAGACTTTTTGAAAACTGTTAAGGCAATCTTTTGATTTTCTATGTGCTAATTGTTCCCTTTTTGTTACAGGTGCTTGCAGGGGTGCTGAAGGGCAGCGTTTTAGGTGCAGCAGAGGAAGAATCCACACGATAGAAAATTTTTTATGAATTTATTTAGTGTCAAAACTTTAGAAAATCTCTAAGTTAGGGTCCAAAATGCACAAAACTGTGAAAAATAAGTGACCGGTGGGTCTCGCTAGTAGTTTTTCAGCGTTTGCGACACAGTAGGTACAATCTTGGTCCACTAAAAGTGTTACTTTGAAAAATTTAATATGTAATTTCAATATTGTATGGGGAAATACCGATCAGGTATGAAGACTTTTTGAAAACTGTTAAGGCAATCTTTTGATTTTCTATGTGCTAATTGTTCCCTTTTTGTTACAGGTGCTTGCAGGGGTGCTGAAGGGCAGCGTTTTAGGTGCAGCAGAGGAAGAATCCACACGATAGAAAATTTTTTATGAATTTATTTAGTGTCAAAACTTTAGAAAATCTCTAAGTTAGGGTCCAAAATGCACAAAACTGTGAAAAATAAGTGACCGGTGGGTCTCGCTAGTAGTTTTTCAGCGTTTGCGACACAGTAGGTACAATCTTGGTCCACTAAAAGTGTTACTTTGAAAAATTTAATATGTAATTTCAATATTGTATGGGGAAATACCGATCAGGTATGAAGACTTTTTGAAAACTGTTAAGGCAATCTTTTGATTTTCTATGTGCTAATTGTTCCCTTTTTGTTACAGGTGCTTGCAGGGGTGCTGAAGGGCAGCGTTTTAGGTGCAGCAGAGGAAGAATCCACACGATAGAAAATTTTTTATGAATTTATTTAGTGTCAAAACTTTAGAAAATCTCTAAGTTAGGGTCCAAAATGCACAAAACTGTGAAAAATAAGTGACCGGTGGGTCTCGCTAGTAGTTTTTCAGCGTTTGCGACACAGTAGGTACAATCTTGGTCCACTAAAAGTGTTACTTTGAAAAATTTAATATGTAATTTCAATATTGTATGGGGAAATACCGATCAGGTATGAAGACTTTTTGAAAACTGTTAAGGCAATCTTTTGATTTTCTATGTGCTAATTGTTCCCTTTTTGTTACAGGTGCTTGCAGGGGTGCTGAAGGGCAGCGTTTTAGGTGCAGCAGAGGAAGAATCCACACGATAGAAAATTTTTTATGAATTTATTTAGTGTCAAAACTTTAGAAAATCTCTAAGTTAGGGTCCAAAATGCACAAAACTGTGAAAAATAAGTGACCGGTGGGTCTCGCTAGTAGTTTTTCAGCGTTTGCGACACAGTAGGTACAATCTTGGTCCACTAAAAGTGTTACTTTGAAAAATTTAATATGTAATTTCAATATTGTATGGGGAAATACCGATCAGGTATGAAGACTTTTTGAAAACTGTTAAGGCAATCTTTTGATTTTCTATGTGCTAATTGTTCCCTTTTTGTTACAGGTGCTTGCAGGGGTGCTGAAGGGCAGCGTTTTAGGTGCAGCAGAGGAAGAATCCACACGATAGAAAATTTTTTATGAATTTATTTAGTGTCAAAACTTTAGAAAATCTCTAAGTTAGGGTCCAAAATGCACAAAACTGTGAAAAATAAGTGACCGGTGGGTCTCGCTAGTAGTTTTTCAGCGTTTGCGACACAGTAGGTACAATCTTGGTCCACTAAAAGTGTTACTTTGAAAAATTTAATATGTAATTTCAATATTGTATGGGGAAATACCGATCAGGTATGAAGACTTTTTGAAAACTGTTAAGGCAATCTTTTGATTTTCTATGTGCTAATTGTTCCCTTTTTGTTACAGGTGCTTGCAGGGGTGCTGAAGGGCAGCGTTTTAGGTGCAGCAGAGGAAGAATCCACACGATAGAAAATTTTTTATGAATTTATTTAGTGTCAAAACTTTAGAAAATCTCTAAGTTAGGGTCCAAAATGCACAAAACTGTGAAAAATAAGTGACCGGTGGGTCTCGCTAGTAGTTTTTCAGCGTTTGCGACACAGTAGGTACAATCTTGGTCCACTAAAAGTGTTACTTTGAAAAATTTAATATGTAATTTCAATATTGTATGGGGAAATACCGATCAGGTATGAAGACTTTTTGAAAACTGTTAAGGCAATCTTTTGATTTTCTATGTGCTAATTGTTCCCTTTTTGTTACAGGTGCTTGCAGGGGTGCTGAAGGGCAGCGTTTTAGGTGCAGCAGAGGAAGAATCCACACGATAGAAAATTTTTTATGAATTTATTTAGTGTCAAAACTTTAGAAAATCTCTAAGTTAGGGTCCAAAATGCACAAAACTGTGAAAAATAAGTGACCGGTGGGTCTCGCTAGTAGTTTTTCAGCGTTTGCGACACAGTAGGTACAATCTTGGTCCACTAAAAGTGTTACTTTGAAAAATTTAATATGTAATTTCAATATTGTATGGGGAAATACCGATCAGGTATGAAGACTTTTTGAAAACTGTTAAGGCAATCTTTTGATTTTCTATGTGCTAATTGTTCCCTTTTTGTTACAGGTGCTTGCAGGGGTGCTGAAGGGCAGCGTTTTAGGTGCAGCAGAGGAAGAATCCACACGATAGAAAATTTTTTATGAATTTATTTAGTGTCAAAACTTTAGAAAATCTCTAAGTTAGGGTCCAAAATGCACAAAACTGTGAAAAATAAGTGACCGGTGGGTCTCGCTAGTAGTTTTTCAGCGTTTGCGACACAGTAGGTACAATCTTGGTCCACTAAAAGTGTTACTTTGAAAAATTTAATATGTAATTTCAATATTGTATGGGGAAATACCGATCAGGTATGAAGACTTTTTGAAAACTGTTAAGGCAATCTTTTGATTTTCTATGTGCTAATTGTTCCCTTTTTGTTACAGGTGCTTGCAGGGGTGCTGAAGGGCAGCGTTTTAGGTGCAGCAGAGGAAGAATCCACACGATAGAAAATTTTTTATGAATTTATTTAGTGTCAAAACTTTAGAAAATCTCTAAGTTAGGGTCCAAAATGCACAAAACTGTGAAAAATAAGTGACCGGTGGGTCTCGCTAGTAGTTTTTCAGCGTTTGCGACACAGTAGGTACAATCTTGGTCCACTAAAAGTGTTACTTTGAAAAATTTAATATGTAATTTCAATATTGTATGGGGAAATACCGATCAGGTATGAAGACTTTTTGAAAACTGTTAAGGCAATCTTTTGATTTTCTATGTGCTAATTGTTCCCTTTTTGTTACAGGTGCTTGCAGGGGTGCTGAAGGGCAGCGTTTTAGGTGCAGCAGAGGAAGAATCCACACGATAGAAAATTTTTTATGAATTTATTTAGTGTCAAAACTTTAGAAAATCTCTAAGTTAGGGTCCAAAATGCACAAAACTGTGAAAAATAAGTGACCGGTGGGTCTCGCTAGTAGTTTTTCAGCGTTTGCGACACAGTAGGTACAATCTTGGTCCACTAAAAGTGTTACTTTGAAAAATTTAATATGTAATTTCAATATTGTATGGGGAAATACCGATCAGGTATGAAGACTTTTTGAAAACTGTTAAGGCAATCTTTTGATTTTCTATGTGCTAATTGTTCCCTTTTTGTTACAGGTGCTTGCAGGGGTGCTGAAGGGCAGCGTTTTAGGTGCAGCAGAGGAAGAATCCACACGATAGAAAATTTTTTATGAATTTATTTAGTGTCAAAACTTTAGAAAATCTCTAAGTTAGGGTCCAAAATGCACAAAACTGTGAAAAATAAGTGACCGGTGGGTCTCGCTAGTAGTTTTTCAGCGTTTGCGACACAGTAGGTACAATCTTGGTCCACTAAAAGTGTTACTTTGAAAAATTTAATATGTAATTTCAATATTGTATGGGGAAATACCGATCAGGTATGAAGACTTTTTGAAAACTGTTAAGGCAATCTTTTGATTTTCTATGTGCTAATTGTTCCCTTTTTGTTACAGGTGCTTGCAGGGGTGCTGAAGGGCAGCGTTTTAGGTGCAGCAGAGGAAGAATCCACACGATAGAAAATTTTTTATGAATTTATTTAGTGTCAAAACTTTAGAAAATCTCTAAGTTAGGGTCCAAAATGCACAAAACTGTGAAAAATAAGTGACCGGTGGGTCTCGCTAGTAGTTTTTCAGCGTTTGCGACACAGTAGGTACAATCTTGGTCCACTAAAAGTGTTACTTTGAAAAATTTAATATGTAATTTCAATATTGTATGGGGAAATACCGATCAGGTATGAAGACTTTTTGAAAACTGTTAAGGCAATCTTTTGATTTTCTATGTGCTAATTGTTCCCTTTTTGTTACAGGTGCTTGCAGGGGTGCTGAAGGGCAGCGTTTTAGGTGCAGCAGAGGAAGAATCCACACGATAGAAAATTTTTTATGAATTTATTTAGTGTCAAAACTTTAGAAAATCTCTAAGTTAGGGTCCAAAATGCACAAAACTGTGAAAAATAAGTGACCGGTGGGTCTCGCTAGTAGTTTTTCAGCGTTTGCGACACAGTAGGTACAATCTTGGTCCACTAAAAGTGTTACTTTGAAAAATTTAATATGTAATTTCAATATTGTATGGGGAAATACCGATCAGGTATGAAGACTTTTTGAAAACTGTTAAGGCAATCTTTTGATTTTCTATGTGCTAATTGTTCCCTTTTTGTTACAGGTGCTTGCAGGGGTGCTGAAGGGCAGCGTTTTAGGTGCAGCAGAGGAAGAATCCACACGATAGAAAATTTTTTATGAATTTATTTAGTGTCAAAACTTTAGAAAATCTCTAAGTTAGGGTCCAAAATGCACAAAACTGTGAAAAATAAGTGACCGGTGGGTCTCGCTAGTAGTTTTTCAGCGTTTGCGACACAGTAGGTACAATCTTGGTCCACTAAAAGTGTTACTTTGAAAAATTTAATATGTAATTTCAATATTGTATGGGGAAATACCGATCAGGTATGAAGACTTTTTGAAAACTGTTAAGGCAATCTTTTGATTTTCTATGTGCTAATTGTTCCCTTTTTGTTACAGGTGCTTGCAGGGGTGCTGAAGGGCAGCGTTTTAGGTGCAGCAGAGGAAGAATCCACACGATAGAAAATTTTTTATGAATTTATTTAGTGTCAAAACTTTAGAAAATCTCTAAGTTAGGGTCCAAAATGCACAAAACTGTGAAAAATAAGTGACCGGTGGGTCTCGCTAGTAGTTTTTCAGCGTTTGCGACACAGTAGGTACAATCTTGGTCCACTAAAAGTGTTACTTTGAAAAATTTAATATGTAATTTCAATATTGTATGGGGAAATACCGATCAGGTATGAAGACTTTTTGAAAACTGTTAAGGCAATCTTTTGATTTTCTATGTGCTAATTGTTCCCTTTTTGTTACAGGTGCTTGCAGGGGTGCTGAAGGGCAGCGTTTTAGGTGCAGCAGAGGAAGAATCCACACGATAGAAAATTTTTTATGAATTTATTTAGTGTCAAAACTTTAGAAAATCTCTAAGTTAGGGTCCAAAATGCACAAAACTGTGAAAAATAAGTGACCGGTGGGTCTCGCTAGTAGTTTTTCAGCGTTTGCGACACAGTAGGTACAATCTTGGTCCACTAAAAGTGTTACTTTGAAAAATTTAATATGTAATTTCAATATTGTATGGGGAAATACCGATCAGGTATGAAGACTTTTTGAAAACTGTTAAGGCAATCTTTTGATTTTCTATGTGCTAATTGTTCCCTTTTTGTTACAGGTGCTTGCAGGGGTGCTGAAGGGCAGCGTTTTAGGTGCAGCAGAGGAAGAATCCACACGATAGAAAATTTTTTATGAATTTATTTAGTGTCAAAACTTTAGAAAATCTCTAAGTTAGGGTCCAAAATGCACAAAACTGTGAAAAATAAGTGACCGGTGGGTCTCGCTAGTAGTTTTTCAGCGTTTGCGACACAGTAGGTACAATCTTGGTCCACTAAAAGTGTTACTTTGAAAAATTTAATATGTAATTTCAATATTGTATGGGGAAATACCGATCAGGTATGAAGACTTTTTGAAAACTGTTAAGGCAATCTTTTGATTTTCTATGTGCTAATTGTTCCCTTTTTGTTACAGGTGCTTGCAGGGGTGCTGAAGGGCAGCGTTTTAGGTGCAGCAGAGGAAGAATCCACACGATAGAAAATTTTTTATGAATTTATTTAGTGTCAAAACTTTAGAAAATCTCTAAGTTAGGGTCCAAAATGCACAAAACTGTGAAAAATAAGTGACCGGTGGGTCTCGCTAGTAGTTTTTCAGCGTTTGCGACACAGTAGGTACAATCTTGGTCCACTAAAAGTGTTACTTTGAAAAATTTAATATGTAATTTCAATATTGTATGGGGAAATACCGATCAGGTATGAAGACTTTTTGAAAACTGTTAAGGCAATCTTTTGATTTTCTATGTGCTAATTGTTCCCTTTTTGTTACAGGTGCTTCGCAGGGGTGCTGAAGGGCAGCGTTTTAGGTGCAGCAGAGGAAGAATCCACACGATAGAAAATTTTTTATGAATTTATTTAGTGTCAAAACTTTAGAAAATCTCTAAGTTAGGGTCCAAAATGCACAAAACTGTGAAAAATAAGTGACCGGTGGGTCTCGCTAGTAGTTTTTCAGCGTTTGCGACACAGTAGGTACAATCTTGGTCCACTAAAAGTGTTACTTTGAAAAATTTAATATGTAATTTCAATATTGTATGGGGAAATACCGATCAGGTATGAAGACTTTTTGAAAACTGTTAAGGCAATCTTTTGATTTTCTATGTGCTAATTGTTCCCTTTTTGTTACAGGTGCTTGCAGGGGTGCTGAAGGGCAGCGTTTTAGGTGCAGCAGAGGAAGAATCCACACGATAGAAAATTTTTTATGAATTTATTTAGTGTCAAAACTTTAGAAAATCTCTAAGTTAGGGTCCAAAATGCACAAAACTGTGAAAAATAAGTGACCGGTGGGTCTCGCTAGTAGTTTTTCAGCGTTTGCGACACAGTAGGTACAATCTTGGTCCACTAAAAGTGTTACTTTGAAAAATTTAATATGTAATTTCAATATTGTATGGGGAAATACCGATCAGGTATGAAGACTTTTTGAAAACTGTTAAGGCAATCTTTTGATTTTCTATGTGCTAATTGTTCCCTTTTTGTTACAGGTGCTTGCAGGGGTGCTGAAGGGCAGCGTTTTAGGTGCAGCAGAGGAAGAATCCACACGATAGAAAATTTTTTATGAATTTATTTAGTGTCAAAACTTTAGAAAATCTCTAAGTTAGGGTCCAAAATGCACAAAACTGTGAAAAATAAGTGACCGGTGGGTCTCGCTAGTAGTTTTTCAGCGTTTGCGACACAGTAGGTACAATCTTGGTCCACTAAAAGTGTTACTTTGAAAAATTTAATATGTAATTTCAATATTGTATGGGGAAATACCGATCAGGTATGAAGACTTTTTGAAAACTGTTAAGGCAATCTTTTGATTTTCTATGTGCTAATTGTTCCCTTTTTGTTACAGGTGCTTGCAGGGGTGCTGAAGGGCAGCGTTTTAGGTGCAGCAGAGGAAGAATCCACACGATAGAAAATTTTTTATGAATTTATTTAGTGTCAAAACTTTAGAAAATCTCTAAGTTAGGGTCCAAAATGCACAAAACTGTGAAAAATAAGTGACCGGTGGGTCTCGCTAGTAGTTTTTCAGCGTTTGCGACACAGTAGGTACAATCTTGGTCCACTAAAAGTGTTACTTTGAAAAATTTAATATGTAATTTCAATATTGTATGGGGAAATACCGATCAGGTATGAAGACTTTTTGAAAACTGTTAAGGCAATCTTTTGATTTTCTATGTGCTAATTGTTCCCTTTTTGTTACAGGTGCTTGCAGGGGTGCTGAAGGGCAGCGTTTTAGGTGCAGCAGAGGAAGAATCCACACGATAGAAAATTTTTTATGAATTTATTTAGTGTCAAAACTTTAGAAAATCTCTAAGTTAGGGTCCAAAATGCACAAAACTGTGAAAAATAAGTGACCGGTGGGTCTCGCTAGTAGTTTTTCAGCGTTTGCGACACAGTAGGTACAATCTTGGTCCACTAAAAGTGTTACTTTGAAAAATTTAATATGTAATTTCAATATTGTATGGGGAAATACCGATCAGGTATGAAGACTTTTTGAAAACTGTTAAGGCAATCTTTTGATTTTCTATGTGCTAATTGTTCCCTTTTTGTTACAGGTGCTTGCAGGGGTGCTGAAGGGCAGCGTTTTAGGTGCAGCAGAGGAAGAATCCACACGATAGAAAATTTTTTATGAATTTATTTAGTGTCAAAACTTTAGAAAATCTCTAAGTTAGGGTCCAAAATGCACAAAACTGTGAAAAATAAGTGACCGGTGGGTCTCGCTAGTAGTTTTTCAGCGTTTGCGACACAGTAGGTACAATCTTGGTCCACTAAAAGTGTTACTTTGAAAAATTTAATATGTAATTTCAATATTGTATGGGGAAATACCGATCAGGTATGAAGACTTTTTGAAAACTGTTAAGGCAATCTTTTGATTTTCTATGTGCTAATTGTTCCCTTTTTGTTACAGGTGCTTGCAGGGGTGCTGAAGGGCAGCGTTTTAGGTGCAGCAGAGGAAGAATCCACACGATAGAAAATTTTTTATGAATTTATTTAGTGTCAAAACTTTAGAAAATCTCTAAGTTAGGGTCCAAAATGCACAAAACTGTGAAAAATAAGTGACCGGTGGGTCTCGCTAGTAGTTTTTCAGCGTTTGCGACACAGTAGGTACAATCTTGGTCCACTAAAAGTGTTACTTTGAAAAATTTAATATGTAATTTCAATATTGTATGGGGAAATACCGATCAGGTATGAAGACTTTTTGAAAACTGTTAAGGCAATCTTTTGATTTTCTATGTGCTAATTGTTCCCTTTTTGTTACAGGTGCTTGCAGGGGTGCTGAAGGGCAGCGTTTTAGGTGCAGCAGAGGAAGAATCCACACGATAGAAAATTTTTTATGAATTTATTTAGTGTCAAAACTTTAGAAAATCTCTAAGTTAGGGTCCAAAATGCACAAAACTGTGAAAAATAAGTGACCGGTGGGTCTCGCTAGTAGTTTTTCAGCGTTTGCGACACAGTAGGTACAATCTTGGTCCACTAAAAGTGTTACTTTGAAAAATTTAATATGTAATTTCAATATTGTATGGGGAAATACCGATCAGGTATGAAGACTTTTTGAAAACTGTTAAGGCAATCTTTTGATTTTCTATGTGCTAATTGTTCCCTTTTTGTTACAGGTGCTTGCAGGGGTGCTGAAGGGCAGCGTTTTAGGTGCAGCAGAGGAAGAATCCACACGATAGAAAATTTTTTATGAATTTATTTAGTGTCAAAACTTTAGAAAATCTCTAAGTTAGGGTCCAAAATGCACAAAACTGTGAAAAATAAGTGACCGGTGGGTCTCGCTAGTAGTTTTTCAGCGTTTGCGACACAGTAGGTACAATCTTGGTCCACTAAAAGTGTTACTTTGAAAAATTTAATATGTAATTTCAATATTGTATGGGGAAATACCGATCAGGTATGAAGACTTTTTGAAAACTGTTAAGGCAATCTTTTGATTTTCTATGTGCTAATTGTTCCCTTTTTGTTACAGGTGCTTGCAGGGGTGCTGAAGGGCAGCGTTTTAGGTGCAGCAGAGGAAGAATCCACACGATAGAAAATTTTTTATGAATTTATTTAGTGTCAAAACTTTAGAAAATCTCTAAGTTAGGGTCCAAAATGCACAAAACTGTGAAAAATAAGTGACCGGTGGGTCTCGCTAGTAGTTTTTCAGCGTTTGCGACACAGTAGGTACAATCTTGGTCCACTAAAAGTGTTACTTTGAAAAATTTAATATGTAATTTCAATATTGTATGGGGAAATACCGATCAGGTATGAAGACTTTTTGAAAACTGTTAAGGCAATCTTTTGATTTTCTATGTGCTAATTGTTCCCTTTTTGTTACAGGTGCTTGCAGGGGTGCTGAAGGGCAGCGTTTTAGGTGCAGCAGAGGAAGAATCCACACGATAGAAAATTTTTTATGAATTTATTTAGTGTCAAAACTTTAGAAAATCTCTAAGTTAGGGTCCAAAATGCACAAAACTGTGAAAAATAAGTGACCGGTGGGTCTCGCTAGTAGTTTTTCAGCGTTTGCGACACAGTAGGTACAATCTTGGTCCACTAAAAGTGTTACTTTGAAAAATTTAATATGTAATTTCAATATTGTATGGGGAAATACCGATCAGGTATGAAGACTTTTTGAAAACTGTTAAGGCAATCTTTTGATTTTCTATGTGCTAATTGTTCCCTTTTTGTTACAGGTGCTTGCAGGGGTGCTGAAGGGCAGCGTTTTAGGTGCAGCAGAGGAAGAATCCACACGATAGAAAATTTTTTATGAATTTATTTAGTGTCAAAACTTTAGAAAATCTCTAAGTTAGGGTCCAAAATGCACAAAACTGTGAAAAATAAGTGACCGGTGGGTCTCGCTAGTAGTTTTTCAGCGTTTGCGACACAGTAGGTACAATCTTGGTCCACTAAAAGTGTTACTTTGAAAAATTTAATATGTAATTTCAATATTGTATGGGGAAATACCGATCAGGTATGAAGACTTTTTGAAAACTGTTAAGGCAATCTTTTGATTTTCTATGTGCTAATTGTTCCCTTTTTGTTACAGGTGCTTGCAGGGGTGCTGAAGGGCAGCGTTTTAGGTGCAGCAGAGGAAGAATCCACACGATAGAAAATTTTTTATGAATTTATTTAGTGTCAAAACTTTAGAAAATCTCTAAGTTAGGGTCCAAAATGCACAAAACTGTGAAAAATAAGTGACCGGTGGGTCTCGCTAGTAGTTTTTCAGCGTTTGCGACACAGTAGGTACAATCTTGGTCCACTAAAAGTGTTACTTTGAAAAATTTAATATGTAATTTCAATATTGTATGGGGAAATACCGATCAGGTATGAAGACTTTTTGAAAACTGTTAAGGCAATCTTTTGATTTTCTATGTGCTAATTGTTCCCTTTTTGTTACAGGTGCTTGCAGGGGTGCTGAAGGGCAGCGTTTTAGGTGCAGCAGAGGAAGAATCCACACGATAGAAAATTTTTTATGAATTTATTTAGTGTCAAAACTTTAGAAAATCTCTAAGTTAGGGTCCAAAATGCACAAAACTGTGAAAAATAAGTGACCGGTGGGTCTCGCTAGTAGTTTTTCAGCGTTTGCGACACAGTAGGTACAATCTTGGTCCACTAAAAGTGTTACTTTGAAAAATTTAATATGTAATTTCAATATTGTATGGGGAAATACCGATCAGGTATGAAGACTTTTTGAAAACTGTTAAGGCAATCTTTTGATTTTCTATGTGCTAATTGTTCCCTTTTTGTTACAGGTGCTTGCAGGGGTGCTGAAGGGCAGCGTTTTAGGTGCAGCAGAGGAAGAATCCACACGATAGAAAATTTTTTATGAATTTATTTAGTGTCAAAACTTTAGAAAATCTCTAAGTTAGGGTCCAAAATGCACAAAACTGTGAAAAATAAGTGACCGGTGGGTCTCGCTAGTAGTTTTTCAGCGTTTGCGACACAGTAGGTACAATCTTGGTCCACTAAAAGTGTTACTTTGAAAAATTTAATATGTAATTTCAATATTGTATGGGGAAATACCGATCAGGTATGAAGACTTTTTGAAAACTGTTAAGGCAATCTTTTGATTTTCTATGTGCTAATTGTTCCCTTTTTGTTACAGGTGCTTGCAGGGGTGCTGAAGGGCAGCGTTTTAGGTGCAGCAGAGGAAGAATCCACACGATAGAAAATTTTTTATGAATTTATTTAGTGTCAAAACTTTAGAAAATCTCTAAGTTAGGGTCCAAAATGCACAAAACTGTGAAAAATAAGTGACCGGTGGGTCTCGCTAGTAGTTTTTCAGCGTTTGCGACACAGTAGGTACAATCTTGGTCCACTAAAAGTGTTACTTTGAAAAATTTAATATGTAATTTCAATATTGTATGGGGAAATACCGATCAGGTATGAAGACTTTTTGAAAACTGTTAAGGCAATCTTTTGATTTTCTATGTGCTAATTGTTCCCTTTTTGTTACAGGTGCTTGCAGGGGTGCTGAAGGGCAGCGTTTTAGGTGCAGCAGAGGAAGAATCCACACGATAGAAAATTTTTTATGAATTTATTTAGTGTCAAAACTTTAGAAAATCTCTAAGTTAGGGTCCAAAATGCACAAAACTGTGAAAAATAAGTGACCGGTGGGTCTCGCTAGTAGTTTTTCAGCGTTTGCGACACAGTAGGTACAATCTTGGTCCACTAAAAGTGTTACTTTGAAAAATTTAATATGTAATTTCAATATTGTATGGGGAAATACCGATCAGGTATGAAGACTTTTTGAAAACTGTTAAGGCAATCTTTTGATTTTCTATGTGCTAATTGTTCCCTTTTTGTTACAGGTGCTTGCAGGGGTGCTGAAGGGCAGCGTTTTAGGTGCAGCAGAGGAAGAATCCACACGATAGAAAATTTTTTATGAATTTATTTAGTGTCAAAACTTTAGAAAATCTCTAAGTTAGGGTCCAAAATGCACAAAACTGTGAAAAATAAGTGACCGGTGGGTCTCGCTAGTAGTTTTTCAGCGTTTGCGACACAGTAGGTACAATCTTGGTCCACTAAAAGTGTTACTTTGAAAAATTTAATATGTAATTTCAATATTGTATGGGGAAATACCGATCAGGTATGAAGACTTTTTGAAAACTGTTAAGGCAATCTTTTGATTTTCTATGTGCTAATTGTTCCCTTTTTGTTACAGGTGCTTGCAGGGGTGCTGAAGGGCAGCGTTTTAGGTGCAGCAGAGGAAGAATCCACACGATAGAAAATTTTTTATGAATTTATTTAGTGTCAAAACTTTAGAAAATCTCTAAGTTAGGGTCCAAAATGCACAAAACTGTGAAAAATAAGTGACCGGTGGGTCTCGCTAGTAGTTTTTCAGCGTTTGCGACACAGTAGGTACAATCTTGGTCCACTAAAAGTGTTACTTTGAAAAATTTAATATGTAATTTCAATATTGTATGGGGAAATACCGATCAGGTATGAAGACTTTTTGAAAACTGTTAAGGCAATCTTTTGATTTTCTATGTGCTAATTGTTCCCTTTTTGTTACAGGTGCTTGCAGGGGTGCTGAAGGGCAGCGTTTTAGGTGCAGCAGAGGAAGAATCCACACGATAGAAAATTTTTTATGAATTTATTTAGTGTCAAAACTTTAGAAAATCTCTAAGTTAGGGTCCAAAATGCACAAAACTGTGAAAAATAAGTGACCGGTGGGTCTCGCTAGTAGTTTTTCAGCGTTTGCGACACAGTAGGTACAATCTTGGTCCACTAAAAGTGTTACTTTGAAAAATTTAATATGTAATTTCAATATTGTATGGGGAAATACCGATCAGGTATGAAGACTTTTTGAAAACTGTTAAGGCAATCTTTTGATTTTCTATGTGCTAATTGTTCCCTTTTTGTTACAGGTGCTAGCAGGGGTGCTGAAGGGCAGCGTTTTAGGTGCAGCAGAGGAAGAATCCACACGATAGAAAATTTTTTATGAATTTATTTAGTGTCAAAACTTTAGAAAATCTCTAAGTTAGGGTCCAAAATGCACAAAACTGTGAAAAATAAGTGACCGGTGGGTCTCGCTAGTAGTTTTTCAGCGTTTGCGACACAGTAGGTACAATCTTGGTCCACTAAAAGTGTTACTTTGAAAAATTTAATATGTAATTTCAATATTGTATGGGGAAATACCGATCAGGTATGAAGACTTTTTGAAAACTGTTAAGGCAATCTTTTGATTTTCTATGTGCTAATTGTTCCCTTTTTGTTA